>JACXGI010019179.1:0-12394 GCA_016801175.1 Esox masquinongy
CAGAGTCTGACACAATCACAGCACACACAGTTCTTATAGCATGAGCCCCCCTACCCTAAATTTTATGGTTCAGGGCGCGGTTCCTACCATATATAAATGAGATATATGTTGTTTAACACATCTTTCATGGCATCTGCCGTCTTCGGGTTTCCCTGTTGTTATTCCAACCAATCGACTTCTAGCTTTAGCGTCTTTTCCCCTATTTGGCATTCTGCCAGTTTATGACCGAATTCCAAAGGGGTCTGTTCTTGCTCCCAGCTATTCTAGTGAGATAAGGATCCTGTCATCCCCTCCTCTAATGCAGTTACAATATCTCTTAGTTCTACTTAGCCTCTAACAGACTTGCATATTATCTTAATGCTATTGCCCCACACACTGTCTGCTCAGAGCCTCACAATAACACAAGTGCTGTAGTGTAATTCGCTCTACTACAAATTCCCACGTGGATCTTTCCCGCCCCCACATCCCTACCATTGGCGAAAAATCAAGTTAGAATTCCAAGCGATGTTTATTTGTCAAATGCACCGAGCAACACAGCGTCATCCTGACCTGAACAATTAAATTCTTTTGACATGGCAACCGACATCTACGTAGTGAGAGTTAAGAAGAATATATAAGCAAAAATATAGTCAGACAAAAAAATAAAGCAACCCTATACATAACACTGCACACTACCAGCAGTTTAAAAGAGTGTACTGTAAACTAGCAGCAATCTGGGTATTAGCCTATTATTGAACATTAGATATGGCAAGTAAGGCAGTCATATACATAACAATGTAAACTAGCAGCAATTTGGTAGAATTGTTGAATATTGTAGATACATATGAGTGTAATAAGATAATGAATGGTGACATAGCACACTACAACTACGTAGTGAGAATTAAGAAGAAAAATGCTGCAAAAATATAGCAAGAAGAGAAAGCAATAATAGATCTAACACTGTACACTAGCAGCAGTTTAGAAAGAGTGCTGTAAACTAGCAGCAATATTGGTGGTGGTATTGAAATTATAGATAAGCCTATGGCAAGTATGGCAATAATATACATAACAATGTAAACTGGCAGCAACTTTTGAAAGAGTAGGAATGGGAGTATGAACAGTATGGTAGAAGTATTGAATATTATAGACACTTAGTACAGCAGTGATGATGAGTCATCATTCATGACATTAGATGGCATAGCACTAAATGCATTTCCACAAACAATGCCGCCAACAAAGTGGTCCAAGTATGGCAAAAGGTACAACAACGACTGTGTACATCAAGTGGTCTGTGATGACAGTAAAGCTCTGTGCAGATACTGCAAGGCAGAAACTATTATTACAGTTTATAACAAAAAACAAGCATAAGATAACCTACTCGTATATATATAGCCTATTAATAGTAGATACATACTGTACTAATGTAGATGACAAGATACATATGGTACTAATGTATTTTACGCTCCCCCTTAGCGCTCCTGTCCCCTCGTTCTCCATCTCTCCTCTCATATTCTGCTCGCAGGTGATCAGAGATGAGTGGATGGTGCCTTCCCTCCATATACGCGTTGTTTGGAGGGATTACATTTGAATCTTTTTTGTAAAGAATTCTTTGCTTGTTGATGTTAAAATACATCTTTTGCGTTTCAAACTCTGAGCGGCTTCAGTTTAATATGTTGCAGGCTCATTCCTTGACCGTAACACGCTATAACAGTATTGAGCTTGTTTTTGAAGCTGCGGTTGCTTGTTTGACTCGCGAGAGTTGGCCACACTGGTATGCGGGTCGGGGCTGTTTTGGCAGCACGCTGAGGACCAACAGCATTTAAGGCTGTTGTCGTAACGTTTTGACTCATCAGTGTAGCCAATATTATGAAAGCGAAACTTAGGGACTTCCAGGCTTACACCTTGTTGTGGGTGCTAGCATAAATTCTTAGTAGTTACTTCCATTCTCGCAGTTTTCTTGTAGTTCACCCAAGGCTACGTGTTTTATTTTCTACGTAAAATGTCTGTTACATGAATTTATTAATATTCTAGTAAATAATTTTTTTCTGTTGGCTCTACCCGGAAAACGACATTTTCAGTAACTTGGTAAGTTTGAATTTTGCATTCCAGAAAGTTCCTAGACAAAAAGTACAAAGGCAGCCGTAGTAACTATTTTAAAACATCTCATTATAAAATGTGACTTCAAAGTATTTATTTGTGAGTCTCGATATTTGTTCACCTTACTTGTGCCACAATAATCCGATATGTACATGGCCATGTTTATTTATTTACTGCGTTTTGCATTTCTCGGACAGACTGCTATACTGAATTATAGGTGTAAGCTATTTTTATTTTTAACTTGTCCAGCTATGTATGAAATTTACCTGATTGTGCGTCATAACACACATTAAATGTTTTTGGAAATAATTGCGTAGACAAATTGTTGATAGGATTCCCGGGCTTAAAAAGTCTTAAAATAAAATGAAATTAAGGTCTTAAATTGTCTTAAATTTACCGTAAATTTGCTGTTGGTATTAAATTTGCAGATGGTGCGTTTTAGACTGATGGGGAAAATTGTCACGCACAGTCGCACGACAGGTAAAACGTGTAATTAGCTTGTATTTGTTTGATTAACTTATAATTAGACAACAAGAGACTCCACCGTTAATATACGTTGTACGTTAACAAGATGGGGAGAGGCAAGTTTAATGAAAAATAGTTAGGAGGAACATACGTTTTGGAGGTGGTTGTCTCCGGAAGGAAACGAGTACAACGCAAGGTGCAATTTGGTGGACCTAGACCGTGAAATTAAGAGAGCAGCAGAGTTTTTAAGCAGAGTTTGGGGTAGTGTTACGAAACAATGTTGGGGGGGTTGAACGGCTTACGTAGGAGCTACCTTCTACAGTCAGGGTCCGAAATTAACAGCTCGGAGGAAATTACTCATGTTTGCATTACATTGAAATCCACCTGTAACTTCTGTGAGAAAATGTGCGTGCATTTTTGAAGGAATACGGTACTAAGGAGAGGAGTTCGCGGTCGGATGGCCATTCCGGTTTTAATTAACTCGTTCTTCAGGTCTTGGGCAGAATCGTCTGGTAGCCACTAGTTAGCGCCGTAGTAAGATAATTGTTTCTGTACTGACATTGAAGCGGTAAGGACGTTTGGAGCAAGAGTAATCCAGATCCAGGAATCTTTCGTTTAAATTGGACAACGAAATGACGAGCAAACAACTCCTTTTTCAGTTTTTTCCTTTTTCCAGACAAACCAAAAAACGACATTTTGTTTTTATTTTTGGTTACCTCGTTCCTGCACAGAAGTTAATCCTCCACATTACTATTTAACAAATCTATAGATCAATTTGCTGCTCCAATATTGTGTAGTGTTACTGCGGTTGGTGTTTACTTATTGTTAAAGACTAAATTATACATTTGTTAGGCAATGAGTAATACATATTGTCAGTTCAGTGAAATATTGCGGCTCAACTTATTAATAGGCTTTACTTGCATATATTAGATAACGACTGTGTTATATTGGACATACTTACACTTAACCATTTACCATACAATTACAGACCATAAGCTGTAGTCAATTCTAGGCATAGAAAATATCCACATTGGTCATCTGAAATGTATCTCTTCTTTCATCAATATTGTGTTGAAATTACATTTACAATATTCATGTAAACATGAATATTTATTTCAGTTTGTTACATTTGGTTTATTTTGGGTTAGTAAATCTTCAGATAAATCAGACCTTTATTCTGGTATTGATCAATATAAACATGACCACCTCATTTTCAGGCAAATCTTTTTGTTGTATTAGGCACATCAAGGCATTTTTGAAAGGTGTGCCATTGTAGTTCACTGCCACGTCAAAGAGAATAGATATGTCAGGCCACAGTTCTGTGCAGTGCCGTTCCACATTGGCTCGGTCCTCTGCTGATGTGAAGGGATCACTGCCAAACATTGACAACCTGGTCAGAGGTGAGCCCGCTTCTTGGTGATACCAATCGGCTGCAACAGAGGCATTAGGCAGATACTCCTCCTCAATCTTAGCTCTGCATCCAGCCTCAGCTAGGCAATTGGGTACTCCTCTGCCTGAAATAACATGTTGGCAAAGTGAAGACATCACATGTAAGCAGTCCCCTGGTTGATTTCACAGTACTAGAGCTACACATGGAAATCAAATGAGGGTTCAGGTTGGGTTTTTTTGGTGCGGACATTTATAGGTTTTGTCAAAACCTTTGTGACATTGCAAGTAAAATGGGATAAACAAATTGAATTTGTTTTGATGATTGACTCAATCTAGTTTATTTTCTGAAGGAGAAAATTGTATAAATGGTATTTTCAGTTGTAATTTTAAAATTTTGCACAATATAGCTTTCTATAAAGCACATTGGTGAAGGAAGTAGTTCGGGTCTTGAAAATGTTGAGACTGCCTTGGGTGAGTGGTCCCTTGCAGCACAACAGTATTGTTAAACACCTGAATCACTATCAAAAAAAGGCAATGTAAGCCACAAAGACAATAAAGCTTTCTGCTTTACCATTGATCCTGTGTCCATTCCAAGCCTGTACGACACGGCTTACACCTATTTGACTTGTCTGGCAGGCCAATTTGGAAACAATATTTGACAACATCATCATTCATGTCCAGAATTTCTTGGTCCACCATCTGCACTAAGACATCTTTGACAGGGTAGTTAACTCTGTTGTTAATTTGGGGCCACATACTTTCACATACGTATGGTTCTGTGGATGACAAAGGTCTGATATAAAGGCTTTCCAAGTTTGCACAAAACCACAAACCAAAAAAAATAAGATGCACAGTATAGGGTTTGTATGAAGACAAACTGTGGGAAGGATCAGAGCCCAGGCACTGTTAATGACAGTGTGACTCTCAGTGCCTATAATAAACCTACCATTAAAATTATAGACTGATCATTTCTTTGTCAGTGGGCAAACATACTAAATCAGCAGGGGATCAAAAAATATTTTTCCCTCACTGTAATAGCGAATTAAACAACTTACCATATACTGGGAGAGCTGGCGACTGGTGAAAATCATTGTGTAAAAACATTCTAGAAGATACGTTATCAAAGGGTAGCTAAAGGTTGTGGGTGCTGCCATGTTTGTTCATCAAACAAAGATAAAGGGGTCAAGATGAGTAACTCCGAGACTAGATGGTCATTTACATTTGCTCATCTTCCGGACAGATAGGCAAATCTATGGTCAGATATACCTTATGACTCCCAGAATCCAGTGCAATCCAGTAAATAAACATGGCTGCGCAAACAGGCAGTAATTGGCTAAAAAAGTACTATTCAAAAACCTATTTTTCACTGTTTGTATTTATCCATTACTAAATATGCAAGAATCAGAATTCATAATTCGGGAGCTTCTGAATAATAACGTAAATAATTGATTGACACACAACCTATTTCCTGATATTTAGCGTATGTTTTTTGATACGAGTGAAGTGTGCTGGTAACTTTTGCGCTGCGATCTTTGGGAAAAGGAAAGCAGTTTTTATGGTTGGTGAATAATTATTCGGTATACCTTTTAACAGTATTACTCCCGGTAATAGTTTGCTAATCTAATTTTAACCAGTCGAAATCAGAAGTTAAATACAGTTAGGTCCGGAAATAATTGGACACCAACACAAGTTTTGTTATTTTGGCTGTTGACCAAAATATATTCAAGTTACAGTTAAATAATTAATATGGGCTTAAAGTGCTGTCTCTCAGCTTTAATTTTAGCGTATTCACATCCAAATTGGAGGAAGTGTTTAGGAATTACTTTTATATGTAGCCCCCTCTTTTTCAAGGGACCAAAAGTAATTGGACAATTGACTCAAACGCTGTTTCATGGACAGTTGTGTGCTATTCCTTCGTTATTTCTTCATCAATTAAGCAGGTAAAAGGTCTGGAGTTGATTCCAGGTGTGGCAATTGCATTTGGAAGCTGTTGCTGTGAACCCACAACATGCAGTCAAAGGAGCTCTCAATGAGAGTGAAACAGGCCATCCTTAGGCAGCAAAAAAGAAAAAATTCCACCAGAGAGATAGCAGGAACATTAGGAGCCAAAACAGTTTGGTACATTCTGAGAAAAAAAGAACGTACTGGTGAGCTCTGCAACACAAAAAGGCCTGGACGTCCACGGAAGACAACAGTGGTGGATGATCATAGGATCCTTTCCATGGTAAAGAAAAACCACTTCACAACATCCAGCCAAGTGAACACTCCAGGAGGTAGGCATATCATTATCCAAGTCTACCATAAAGATCGATCATGCTAAAGACAAAACTTAAGGCAGAAAGACCCACAAACAAACAACAACTGAAGACAGCTGCAGTAAAGGCCTGACAAAGCAACACAAAGGAGGAAACCCTGCGTTTGGTGATGTCCATGTGTTCCAGACTTCAAACAATGATAGCCTGCCAAGGATTCTCGACAAAGTATTAGAAATGAACATTTTATTTATGATTGTGTTAATCTGTCCTATTACTTAATGTTGTCGCCAGTTGCGTTTCCACCGAAGCATATTATAATAGTGGAATTAACAAACAACAGATCTTCCCAGATTAATGTTAGTAGATAAACCTCCCTTGCAACCTTGACTACTTTATGCCATTGCCTATTCAAGTACACTGCTCAAAAAAATTCAGGGAACACGTAATCATTACAGTATAACACCAAGTCAATTTAACTTCAGGGATATCAATCGATCCAGTTAGGAATTATTAGCGATTGTGAATCACTGTCACCCATTTTTGTACAAATGAAAGTGACAACAGGTGCACTGGAGAGGCAACAAGACAACCCCCAAAAAGGGAATGGTTTTGCAGGTGGTAGCCACAGATAATTGCTCTCTCCTTATCCTTCCTGACTGATTCTTCTCTAGTTTAGCATTTTGCTAGTGTCCTTGTCACTACTGGTAGCACAGGTAGTCCAGCTCCTCCAGGATGGCACATCCATACGTGCTGTTGCAAGAAGGTTTGCTGTGTCTCCCAGTATAGTCTCATGTGCATGGAGGAGATACCAGGAGATGGGCCATTTTGCGAGGAGAGCTGGACAGGGCCATAGAAGGGCATCAACCCAGCACCAGGACCGGTATCTGCTCCTTTGTGCGAGGAGGAACAGGAGGAGCACTGCCAGAGCGCTACAAAATGACCTTCAATGGGCTATTGGTGTTCATGTTTCTGACCAAACAGTCAGAAACAGCAGCGGGCTATTGGTGTTCATGTTTCTGACCAAACAGTCAGAAACAGACTCCATGAGGGTGGCATGAGGGCCCGACGTCCTCTTGTGGGACCTGTGCTCACAGCCCAGCACCATGCAGCTCGATTGGCATTCACCAGAGAACACCAGAATTGGCAAGTCCGCCAATGGCGCCTCATTCTCTTCACAGATGAGAGCAGGTTCACATTCAGCATGTGACAGACGTGAAAGAGTCTGGAGACGCCGTGGTGAACATTAAGCTGCTTGCAACATCATCTAGCATGACCGGTTTGGCAGTGGGTCAATGATGGTCTGGGGAGGCATATCCTTGGAGGGTTGCACAGCCCTCCACGTGCTAGTCAATGGCACCCTGACTGCTGTTAGGTACCGGGATGAAATCCTCAGACCCATCGTCAGACTTTACGTGGTGCAGTGGGCCCTGGGTTCCTCCTGGTGCAGGAAAATACCTGGCCTCTTGTGGCCAGAGTGTGGAGGCAGTTCCTGCATGACAAAGGCATTGATGCCATTGACTGGTCCTCACGTTCCCCAAACCTGAATCCAATTGAGAACCTCTGGGACGTTATGTATCAGTGCATCCGACGCCACCAAATAGTGCCACAGACTGTCCAGGAACTCACTGATGCCCTGATCCAGGTCTGGGAGGAGATTCCCCAGGACACCATCCGCCGTCTCATCAGGAGCATGCCCAGACGTAGTCGGGAGTGCATACAGGCATGTGGGGCCATACACACTAATGAGTCACATTATGAGTTGCTGTGATGAAATTCACCCAAGTTGGAACAGCCTGTGATTTCAATTGTGTACTTTGATTTTCAGCCTTCAATCGGTTGATGATTTTGGTTTTCGATTCACCGTCATTATGTCATTTTGTTCTCAACAAATAACACAATGTACAGTAAAGATTTTGATCTATCATATTACGTTCATGGGATATGTGATTTAAGTGTTCCCTTAATTTTTTTTAGCAGTGTAATCATCTTTTAAGTGTCCAGCATAAAGGCTAATTCTTTATTACGTTATAGACATCACTACCCATGGTACCCATGGAAATTGTATGTCTTTCTTTTAATTTTTATTTTCATGGAACAGCTGCACCTGCTTCAGCGCTCATGATTTGGAATTAGTTTTTTATATGTATATGTAGCCTAACAATCCACTTTCCCTACTTCAAGTTCAGACAGTCATTAATTATAGGTAGCTTACTTGACATCGACAATAGGCCCTATTGGTAGATTTTGCATGTGACATTCTCCATTATGGATGTGACATTGTGCAAATGTATGTGTTTCAGATATGAAAGATTTATTAAACAAATTTCCTATCAATAACTATGTTGTGATATAAAAATTAAATTCACCTCTGAGAACCAGCCTGCCATTCAAGGACATTACAATAATGTACAGTTACAGACAGAATGTGTTTTTATTTTACAGTACATCCCTTATTAGTTCTAAGAATAAAACCAATTTTATTGACAAGTAAATATAAATACAAATCTGAGAATGTTTTGAAAATGTTCTGCTTCCACAGATATATTGCCTATGAAATGAGTCTTTTAGGGAAGAGTGAAAGGATCTCTGCCGCTGAAATCAGTGTCCAAGAGGAACCTAAAAGTAAAGCTAGAGGGTGAGTAGACTTTGTTTGTTTATGTGTGTGTGTGTGATCAGGGATCTCTTGATACCAAACCAAGGTCAGGTAGACCAAGAAAGATTTCAGCCAAAACCGCCAGAAGAATTGTTCGGGATACAAATATAAACCCACAGTTAACTTCAGGAGAAATACAGGCTGCTCTGGAAAAAGACGGTGTGGTTGTTTCAAGGAGCACAATACGACGATACTTGAACAAAAATGAGCTGCATGGTCCAGTTGCCAGAAAGAAGCCTTTACTGCGCCAATGCCACAAAAAAGCCTGGTTACAATGTGCCCGACAACACCTTGAGACGCCTCACAGCTTCTGGCACACTGTAATTTGGAATGATGGGACCAAAAAAGAGCTTTATGATCACAACCATAAGTACTATGTAAAACCATAAGCACTATGACAAATGGGCAGCTATACCACCTGCAAGAATTTGGGGCCTCATAGACAACGATTACAAAAGACTGCATGCTGTCATTGATGCTAGTAGTAAATGTAGGGTATAATGTGTCACTTTGGTGATTTATGACCCTGGTGGGCGGGTCTTCCAGATTGATTTGACAGGTGGGCGGGACATCCGGTTTGCTGGGTGGGACTTCCGGTATGACGTATGCATGTCTGGTGACTTTATATTTTATGATTGCATTGATGTGTCCACGTTTGATGTTTTACAACGACTGATAAGCACCCTGGACGAGTGTTATAACAGCTGCGATATGTTTGATGTTTAACAATGGGGTCTTAGGGTTCCAGAATGTTAAATTCCCAGGCAATAAATAAGTGCTATATCAGCGACAAGATGTTTGGTGTTTAACAAAAGGGCACCATTGTTCAGCAATTCTATAACCTCCCGGCATTTTGTGTTCTGATAAGTGCTACAACAGATGGCCTACAACCGGTGGCTGTTAACCTTTCATGTTTTATGGGCTGATTGGCGTGGTCTGTGTATTTAAACCTCGCAGACCGCGGTGATGGTCATTCAGTATTGCATGAGTAAACTTACCTACAAATTACAAGCCATGGCGGATTGTGCAGCGATCAACGTTTTGGGTGAAACACCATTGAAAGCTAGCAGCTTAACCGCAGTTCAGCGAGTTGGCAAGAGATTACAAATGGACAGCAGAGACACAATCAACATGCCAGCCCCAAAGAAACCGATGCAGAGTTTACCCCCGAATCCATCAACTACACCAGGATATGTTGGCACGGGATTGGAAGTTGGACAATGGTCGGATCAGTGGATACATTTTCAACCCAGAGATACCGGAGGTTGCATTTTATGAATTACCCGAAGGCCAAGAGTTTAAGGCTGGAGTGACTGATCAAATGTTTTTTAATGCCAGTTTATGGAACACCTTTCGAAAAGTGTTTTATTTGGGGCCAAAACAGGGCACACATAATATGGTAGATGTACTGTTTAAAGTTGTCGAGGGAATGAAGCAGTATGACTCTGTTAGATTGGAACTGTTTCCGGAAAATGTCAGCGGGTTAGATTGTGACTGCGACTGCGGACTGTTTGACTGACGTAAGACCCTGAAGCCCCGCCTTAAGCTAACAACGTCCTCAACACAGCATAAAGACAGACATACCGCATGTGACTATCAAGCAGTCGGAAGAATTTACGAAACATGTCTCAAGAATACAACCAACCGGAGTTTGAACTCCACAAGGTTGAGGCCTGGCTGTGTGATGCCATGGCTGACAACGCTGTAGACTTCTACAGTACCCCGGATCCCGACAGCTCGATTCCACAGGCATACACAACAAGAAACTACAATTAGCTTGACCGGTTTGGTGATCAGCTAGGACCTCTTAATCTGTCATACCTTTTAAATGTTGACAAGAGTTATCACAAAATGAACAAATGCCTTGCACCACAAGTTTTAAAGATCATCAAAGCAACATTGGGTATGATTCTGGAAAACGTTATTGCAGCTATTCTCCAGAAAGCATGCATCGGATGTGAAGTGGACCACCCGAGCCAGAGAAGACATTCTTGTCTCGATCCGCCTGATTATTTTTTTGAGACCCATTATGATGATATTGTGGAGACAGTTTTAACACCGCGACTGAAACGTGTGTTGGTCAAGGCTTTGAACGCATCGGGGTTTCATGCACCGCTAACCGACGTTCACGTGGCCACTGAGAACTTTCTGCATGAGTTGGAGCCAAACATCACACAGAGACTGAGTGAGAACAGGGATGAATACATGGATAAATGTAATGAGGAAGCTGTATGCGACGCAGTAGCGTCTTGGTGTGACGAAAGAAAACCCTTTCTGTACTTTCTCATCCAGAACTACTTCCACTTTAAAAGTTTTATCCTTAGCCACGATTATTTTCAGTAATTCCTGTTCATAAAAGGTCCCAACTATAACATCACCATCGTAATCTTTTATTCTATATACAGGAGGTACCCGCGGAATGCATTCTGTTATTGTAAAATATTCATCTATGTACCCTTTTTCATAGCCTTTTGTAAACGCTCCTCTCAACTTTGAGAGTCTCACAGTATTCCCAACCCGAAACTTGTAACTTTGATTACCATTTCTCATTATTGTTGTACCATACAGATTCTTGAGAACTAGTCTAACATTTTCTTCACAAACGTCAGCAGGCTTCATCTTAATAGACCGATGGTAGCTATGGCTGTATCCATGAACTAAATCTTGAATAACCTCAACATAGCAATGAGTGTTGGCAGCTGTGAGATACCTCCACATTCGTGATTTAATTGTTTTATTAAATCTCTCAATGATAATCGCTTTGACATCATTTCCTGTAGCAAAATGTTTTATGTTGTACTTCTTCATTAACATTTCAAAATGTGAATTAAAAAACTCCTTCCCCTTGTTCGTTTGGACTTTTTGTGGTGTACTTCCTTCTTTTAATGTCTTCACATGCTCGCTTTACCTCGATAGCGCTTTTATTTCTCAGCACACGAATCCATGCGTATTTGCTTAGTACATCTATGCATGTTAACATAAATTTAATGTTATCGTTTTCCACACTATAAGCACTCATGTCAACCAAATCCAGCTGAAATTGGGAATTTATATCATAAACAATAACTCTATTTCTTTGAAAATGTATAGCTACAGGCCTGTGTAGCGTGTATGTATCCTGAGCGAGTAGCCAGTCATTTGCCTCGCCATTTTTGAGGATCTCCCCGGTTTTCTCCAAGTACGCTCTTTTCAATCCCTCTCTATCCACATAAGCACCAGGGTTTGCCGGGTCGTAGTAAATACTTTTCATAACCTGTTCAGACATCGTAGAGCATTCGGGCAATAATGAGAAGTAATACATGTTTAACATCGTTTTATTTGCTTTTTCGAAATTACACGTCATCCAAGAATTTCAGGAAAGTTACACAAGCATTCAGATTACTGCTGATTAGAAAATCTGTAAACAATTTAGAAATACATTCTACATCCACAGCATCATTACTCAACAATTTTATCACACAAACATCTGTTACATATGTAAACAAACATAACAGGTGTCCAATTTAAAAGTCTTTGTTGTCAGCATTTGAAAATGTTAGAAGTTTATACATGAAGT
>JACXGI010019180.1:0-12394 GCA_016801175.1 Esox masquinongy
CCACTTCACCCCTTCTCCTTTTTATAGTTTTTATTAGGTCTTTTATTATTTTTATGATTTTTCTATTTAGTAGAATTTAGGGGTTCCAAACCCCGGGTCCCTGACCCAATCCTCTTAATTAGGGGTTCCAAACCCCGGGTCCCTGACCCAGTACTCTTAATTAGGGGTTCCAAACCCCGGGTCCCTGACCCAGTACTCTCAGAATTTGGGGTATCCCTATTTCCCCGGGCCTCTAACCCAGCACCCTATGGGTCCCCGACCCAGGGTCTATCTCCTCGTCAGGTGATAGGGTAGGTTACCAAACCTAGAATCTAGAATTCGGGAAGATCTATACTTCCCGGGTCTCCAACTCCGTTTTAACACGATTAAAACCTATCCAATAAAAATTTACTAGTTTTAACCGTAGAATCCGGAAAGTCCCCGCTTCCCGGGCCTCTAACCCACTCTTTTCTGCCGAATATTGTACTCCCCAATTTAGTATTTCCCAGTCAAGACAGTTCTAGTTCAGAATTTAGTGATTAAGCTGAATATGCAGATTTGATGAAACAGGTTCTGCTTACCTCATTTGTTGTGGCCACAATTTAATTTATCAGTAAATTGATAACTTTCCGCAGAATATGTCAAACGCACTCTTGCATGCGTGGTCTAGACTTCCTATGGAAACGGACATAATTAGCGTGGTAGGCTATTTGTTGAGACGTTTCTAACATTGGCCAAAAAAAAACTAATTCAGATTGCAAACATATGATTTTGGATTCAAAATATTATGCAAAAAGATTGTTGTCTATAAAAATAATTGCGATCTGGCTCAAATAATTACCATCAGGCAGTTATGTAGTAATTGCGACAGCCCTTGTAGGCTCAGTTCGCAAAGATACTGATGACTCCATTCTGCTGATTAATTTACATTAAAAAAAACATTTGTAATTAAATTGTAATTATTACACACCCCACCACGTCAACAAAATTAGATGTTTTTTTCTAGTATCCAATTATTACATTATGTAAGGATATGGCGATGGGGCGAAGATGGTGGCCCACCAATAATTTGAATTGAATTAATTGATTAACTGACATTTAATTTAATCCACTGACAGTCTAGTACAATCATGTTATGAAAGCTGTTATGAAAATTGTGTTTATGCGTGTACAAAGATTTACATTGTGTGTTTATAGCAGCACTTGAATTGGGATGAAATAAGCGCAGGAACTGACAAATCGCACATTAGACTGTTAATCTTTTATAGTCTTGGCCTACTCCTTACAGTAAGGCTTGTTACTAATAAAGGAACCGTGACGGGCTGTTAGCCAAAAAATTATCAGTCTCCAATATGAAAGACTGTGCTGCCTAGATTTTTCAATGGTTTCGTTAATGGAGTTGGATCTATACCCCACATTTCGCGTCAGCTTGGACGATTGGCTACTGGTAGGCAAACAGCAAGAATGGCAGGTTAGGGACAACTGCGAAAAGTGAAATCGAAAAATGAAAGATGAATTATAGCCTTGCAAATGCATATAGATGGCCTACAAGTAACGTGTTTACACAATCATGTAATAAGTGCATATAGAGACAGGCCTAAAAAACAATGTGTAAGTGAAATAAATGTTATGGGCAACCGTAAAATATTTTCATAACAAGATCAATTGATTAAATTTGTAATCCTTTGGTAAGAGAATACACCTTGTGACATTGGATGTAATAATATAGATTTTTTGAGTAACTAAGGTAAATTTCGATAAATAATTGAGTCAAAAAAACTGATATTAAACTATCTATTAAAATATATTGATGTATTTTTGTATTTGATGTTGTTATTGTAGATTAAATATCTTTGAGGGGAGAAATTATGGTTCTATACAAATAACCACTGATGGATATTGCGGGATGTATCAAAATTATGTTCATTGAAATTTTATTGAAAATTGGAAACACATCAGTCTCTCAGCATTTTTACTCTTCCAATAACTAAATTAAATTAACTAGATAAAAAAATAGGAACTCCAGAACAGTTTTGGATTACTGAGTAAAGAGGCATGTTGTAGCTAATCCTGACCCCCACTGACACCAAACACTCATATTGCAACATATTCTTATCCATATAACACTTATTCATGTCTTCTATTGTTTATTTGTCATTTAATTGTTACCGTGTTTTGCAGTTCTGCACTTTTGTACTTTGACCAGTTTTTGTCCTTGCAGTATATGTTTATTTTTATGCATAATTAGACCAAAGCAAAGTCCTCATATGTGAAAACCTACTTGGCAATAAATCTGTTTCAGATTCATTGTGCTATTTGGCTTGAAATGATATAAGAGATATATCACTTTTTTATTATTAGAAGAAACAATATAACAAACAAACTTTTGTTTCTTCTGAGTGTGGACAGAACTATTTTTGTGGCATGGTAGGGGCTGGGGGCTACAGCTAATTGAATAGTAGTTTGCTGATATGGAACTTGAAGCATGTCATTTTTCAATTATAGCTGAGATGTTGATAAGGGTTTGATTGGAATTAAAGAAATCATATTTCAAAACATGTTTTCCGCTAGAAAATAAATCAGTGTGAGGACTTTTTGAGGTGAAACAAAAGTTTGTAGCTACAACATATTTGAAAATATTTTAAGGGTACCCATAACAGTTATTTCACTTACATATTGTTTTTTAGGCCTATCTCTATATGCACTTATTACATGATATTGTAAACACGTTACCTTTATGCCATATATATGTATTTGCAAGGCGATAATTCGTCTTTGACTTTTCGGTTTCACTTTGCGGCAGTCCCTAACCTGCCATAGCAGTGCGATTATTAGAGCCAGATCGCAATTATTTTGATAGACAATGATCTTCTTGCACAATATTTTGATTCCAAAATCAAATGTCCGTTTCCATGTCTAGCCCAAACTTGCAGAAGCGCGTCTGACATGCCCTGCGGAAAGTTATAGGCTCAGATCATTTACTCAAACTTTGATTCTTTATTTCAGTTGAAACCTAGTTTAGAATTGTTTTGCAGTGCACTGTAATGCAGCCTAATTTCGCATCATTATTATTAGACAAACACATTTCAGTCAACTCTGATTGACAATAAGAAAAACAATCAAGCCTGTGTAAAATATTTTGGCTAACAGTGTACGTCGAATTTTTTCATTTCAAAACATATTTCCTAATGCCCATTAAAATGTATGGATTTAAATATGTTGTTCCATTGCATAAACGTTGAAATACACGATGGTGTGAACATGTTATTTAATCTTTTAGGCCATCTATATGCAAGGCTATTTATTATTCGCTTCACAATTTTTCAACGATGGTTTGGTCCCTAACCTGACCGTACAAACGTGCACAGACTCACTGTGGTAGAAATGTTCTTATTCCATAGTACAATGAAATCATATTGCTTATTCTAAGTATAATCCAGTAATTTAGTAAGGCCTTTGTGTGTTTTGGCTCTGCTCACTTGTACAGGAAGTACAGGATCACTTGTACAGGCGTAAATATATTCCAACAAATAGCTATAGTTTTGGCTAAACTTCTCAAAGGCTGTAAACACCTTTCTGAGCCGAGGTTCGCAGAGGAGCTGGTGAGACATGTTGACTAACCATGCCTAGGAGGGGGACACAGTGGGCTGTACTGAATGTATGTAGGACTGAGCTCAACCTTCAACAGAGAGCTCTTGACCTGACTCTGCAGTGTTGTTGTTAACTGCTCCAGGTTTGCAAATCTTGAATGAAGCTTTTTCTTGTGAAAAGAATCTACAGTCTCTGTGCCTTTCCCATTAGTGATTTCCACGACAATTTGGCGACGGGGATGGGATGGCTAACTTCGTTCACTGAGCGTTCCCGGGGACTCCAAGGTTAACTGTGCACAGGGACCACAACAGTGTGGTTCAGGGAGCTCACACTCTGTCTAGGCCGGAGCAGAAGGGACCCACCTGAGACCTGGCAGGGAGCGTCAGTGGATGGATACGCCATCCCGAACATAAAAAAACTAAAGGGTGAGACTGATTTTCTTCTTACAATAACTCCATTGGGGGAAAAGGTTTTCAGAACTTTAAGACGTTTTCAGACCTTTTAATAAAACCTGTTCGGGCCCGTGAGGCTCTTCGTGGAACAAGCTGCGCAGTAGACAGTTTTGGGAAACTGTAATTCATCGAGGATGAATATAAGATGCATGTATAGACGAGAACTGCTATGATGTGGCATAGATATATACATGAAAGATAACGAAAACAAAACAAAACATATTCAAAAAAACTAAAATAAACAAAAGAATTATGAAAAATAATTCTTCAAAAGAAAGAGAATGATAAATAAAAAGAAAGAGAAGAATTGACAAAATGGTATGGTTTGGTGACAAGATGTTGGAAGCAGAAAATAGAGCTGTCGGGAGCAGAGATCGCACGCATCACACGTTCCAGGATGAAACTACGTTGGGCAGACGTCCAGGAGGGCTTCAATGAGGACCTTCTCTGGTCCGCCGAGGGGGCATACCAAACTCAACTTACTCTTCTCCTGGAGAGAATTAAAACTGCCTACCCTACAGTGACTGATAGGGCTGCAATTCACAGTTGTGTACAGGGTCCTAAAGAATCCCTGGAAGACTACAGAGACAGGTTGGAGAAGTGTTTTCCTGAAAATACAGCGGCCTGACCAGCTCTGAGAATTATAATAGCCTGCTAAAGGCTGCCTTGGTGCATGGCCACCAGCCTGCTATGAGCAAAACTGTGAAACTCACTTGCATTGGGTGGGAGACAGTACCTCTACAGACTGTGATTGAAAATTGTAAACATGCGGAACGGCAGCAGCAGTTCGCTGATAACAAGGCTACATCCAAACAAGAAAAGGAAAACACCAGCTGACAAATTTTCACAGAAGCATTTCCTTAAGAGATTTACCAAGTCCAAAGTCCCTTGTGTTACCCTTCTGATCGAAGGTAAGCCCCTAAGTTTTCCAGTAGATACTGGTGCTGCAATGTCTGTTATCATGCATGACTCCATGTTGAATTTTCCCATGTAAAATGAAACTGCGCATTGTAGGTGCATCTAGTGTAGAGATGTTTGAGTCTTTAACTATGCCTTTGTCTGTAGATGGTATTCCAAATCGGCACCAATTCATTTTATATACATGTTGTCCCTGCAATTTGGCTAGCAGAGACCTCGTGCAAATTGGGCATGAAGGTTACCTGTGGACCGGATGGCCACTGGAGGACTGTCAGATATTGATGCTGTCTGACATTCAGACAGGTCCAGATTGGCATTATGCATGGGATTTACAACTAGATGCAGACCTTATGCCCCTTGGTGAAATCTACTCCATTGTGCGCTGTCTCTGGAAACAAAATGATTTGGTCATGCCTGAAGCGGGATTGCATTGCACTTCTCATTTCTTCCCATTGGTTAAGAGAACAAATGGCTAGTCAAACCAGGGTCTGAGACTGTGATAAGTAGGAATGTGTATATAGGACCAGACCACTGTGTATTAGCGGTCCAATTAACAAGCAAACAACAATCATTGTTTGGCTTTACTGATAGGATACCCCACATTTCAATAGCGAAGTCAGATCAAATTAAGAGGGTGGATGCTGGCCCCTGGCTGGAAACTGTGCTGGACATGAATGAGTGGATTACCATGAAAGATAGTTCTAAATTCTTCCCCACATTGCATGTTTGGTGTGTTCCATTCTATTGGGGTGCCCTGACCCAGCGGGGTGTTCATGGTGTTGATAGATCTATGCCGCTATTGCAGGTGGTCTCATTGCCAGTTGTTGATTCCCCACTGCTTGAGGGCCTTCCTGATACACTGTGGGCTAAAGATAAGTTTGATATTGGACAAATGAAGGGCATTCAGCCTCTCACCGTCACACATAAATCCACGTTCAGGCCCAGTAGGACCCAGTACCCTCTTAGTAAGGAAGCTGAAAAAGGGATTGCTATTGTTCTTGATTCCCTGGTAGGGAGGGGTGCCATAATACTCTGCCCTGATTCTCCATGTAAAACTGCCATCCTTCCTGTTCGTAAAGCTAATGGGGATTGGCGATTTGTTCAAGATCTTAGACCTGTTAATGAAGTAATACATGCCCGTTCCCCTGTCGTTCCCAACCCGGTCACTGTCTTATTTGATGTTCCACCCACTGCAAATTGGTTTTCCGTTATCAATTTGGCTAATGCATTTTTCAGTATTCTTGTGGCAAAGGAATCTCAATTTTTGTTTGCTTTTACATTCTGTGTGAAGCAATTGACCAGGTCCATCTTCCATCAAGGGTACGCAGACCACCAACATAAGGAATCGGAGAATACGGTTGTTGGTTTTGACATTGAAAACATATTTATCTCCGGCTGTCTTCTCTGCAGCACTTGCTCAAAATTTGGAAGGGTTTGTACCTCCGGCTGGAAGTAAGCTTATACAATATGTTGATGATTTACTCTTGTGCTCTGAGACTCAGAAGGATTGCGAAACTGATACCAGAGGGTTGTTGGAATTCTTAGCTGAGAATGGCCAAAAAGTTTCCAAAACAAAATGGCATCTTGTCCAACAATCTGTTAGGTACTTAGGCCATGACGTCATGCCTAACGGTAGATCTTTGGGTCCAGAACGCGTTAAAGCAGAGCTGGAACTCCCCAAACCAATAACCAAAGCCCAAATGATGAGCCTTTTGGGTGTGGCCAGCTACTGCAGAGCCTAGCTTCCAGACTTTGCTGAAATCACACAGCCTCTGTCTGATCTCATTCATGGCCACAAAATGGCCTTGAAGGACAAAATTGTTTGGACCACTGACGGACTGACTTCCCTGGATCGTCTCAAACACTCTCTGTCTACCTCTCCCTGTTTTGGTTTACCGGATCATGCAAAGCCGTTTAACCTCTTTGTTGGTGAAAAAAATGGGTTAATGTCTTCTGTTTTGACACAGGACCACGGTGGGAACAGCGCCCGGTAGCGTACTACTCCAAGCGTTTGGATCTAGTCTCTCGGGCTCTGGTCTGCTGCCTACGGGCAGTTGCCGCAGCTACTGAGGCTGTTCTGGCTTGTGCAGACATTGTTGCCATGTGCCCACATGCTGTTCATTCTCTCATCTCACAGGCTAAGACAGCACATTTGTACCCTGCTAGGTTACTGCACTACCAAAACATTCTCCTGACAATGTCTCATGTTATGCTAAAGAGATGCACAGTTCTGAACCCTGCTATTCTTTTGCCTACAGATGATGATGGTGACCCTCACGACTGTGCTGCCAGAGTGGAAGAAGTCAGTAAGACACGACCCAACCTCTCAGACACACCCATTGATAATGCTGATCTTGATTTTTTTGTGGATAACCTCACACCTAATCTGCTCAAGCAGCTGAACTGTTTTGCGCTCACTAGAGCCTGTATTCTAGCCCAACATCAGTCTGTTAATATCTACACAGACAGCGGATAATGCCTTTGGGGTCGTGTATGATTTTGGTACTCTGTGGCGCCAGCGCAGGTTCTTAACAGCATCTGGTTCTAGGTTAGTTGCTAATCTACTGGACTCTATCCTACTACCAGACTCTATATCTGTGTGCAAATGTCAGGCTCATACTAACACCTCTGATTCCATCTCTAAATGTAAGGCCATAGCTGACATGGCTGCTAAAGCTGCTGCCACGGCTCCTGTCTCCCCCATTTTGCAGATGTTTTCTCTGCCTCCAACTGATGTTTTCTCTCTTAATGACGTGTTCTGACTTACAATCAGGTGCTAACACTGTGGAGGTCTCTCGTTGGAAGCGGTTGAAATGCTCCTTTGACCAGAAGCTGAAGTTTTGGGTTGGTCCTAATGACCTCCCTGTCCTTCCTCACTCCTGTTGGCCCTATGGCCAAGACCATGTTTCCAACGGTGGGGTTGTGAATATTGTACATAACTTTTGGATTTTCCCAAATGCTGAAAATTCCTGCGCAAAACATGTGATTTCTATGACAGACGATGTGGGTAGGGGCACACTGATGCTAATGTCAGCTCTCCCGAGGCCTGAGGCACTACGGGTCTTTCTCCTCATGAGGTGCTTACAGGCCAATGAGGACGATCACCACTCCTTTCCCACAGAATAGACTGACGTTGCAAGGCTGCGACAACGAAATGGTGAGTTATTGCATCACACTTAACAATGTGTTGAAGTCTATTTTTCCTAGGGTGAAAGCAGCCCTGCCTGAGCCAAAAGGAAGACCACTCCACAAGATCCAACCAGGTGACTGGGTTGTTGTGAGGGACCTCCGTAGGAAGTACTGGCATCAGCATAGGTGGTTGGGACCATACCGGGTGCTACTGATCACCCAGATGGCCGTGAAGGTGACTAAGAGACTACGTGGGTCCACACCAGCCACCTCAGGAAGGTGCCATACGACCCTGATGACAATGTATCAGCTGATGCCTGGATGCCTGGCTGATGCCAGGACTCCATGACCACCGCTACTCCATGACCACCACGATGGCCATGGAGTAGCGAGGAGGACTAACTGAAAGTCACGTTCATTGCCTTCATCGCCAGTATTGCTCTTTCTGCCATTATCTGAACCATAGAAGCTGGGGGGAACAACGGAGAACCTCGAGGAACCAACAGCCGCAGTATAGTCCAACGGCAGGACTTAAATAATAGCCGCCTCAGCGCGAGCCCACGGCGGGCTCAAGACTGGAGTCTAGCAAATAACAGACGCCCCAGCCATTACAGGAGGACCGCCGAACTGCATGATTGGGCAACGGCTCACGGGAGGCACCATCATGAGAATGGCTGGTGGTTGCTGATGCCAATGTGAAGGACATGGATGAAAACTGTAACGACACCAAGTAGAAATTACTGTTTGTGTAATCATTGCTTGCGGAAATTGTTTTTTTTTTTGCCGATTTTAACCCTAACCCTGACTGTAACATAAATAATAAAGTATTTGTCACCTCCTATTCCTTATATGGATATGGGAAGAAATGTTTATACATTTTATTAAAAGATTGTTGATTGTTTTGCTTATAATCAGTATTAGTTTAATGATGATTAATGATAGGAGCTTGAATTTTTGGATAATAATCTGTTGCTCTTGCTGGAATGTATGATGTACTCTCTACTGTTTTGTTTTTTCATTGGTTGTACGGTTTCAAATTTTTTGTTGAGACTTAGTCTCAAAATGAGGGAATGTGGTAGAAATTTTCTTATTCCATAGTACAATGAAATACAATGAGCTTATTCTAAGTATAATCCAGTAATTTAGTAAGGCCATTGTGTGTTTCGGCTCTGCTCACTTGTAAAGGATGTGCCTACAACAGATAGCTAAAGTTTTGGCTAAACTTCTCAAGGGCTGTAAACATCTTGTTACCTTTCTAAGCCGAAGTTCGCAGAGAAGCTGGTGAGACATGTAGACTAACCATGCATAGGAGGGGGACACAGTGCAAATACCATTGTTGGCTATGGACACCTGGGTGCAAATAGCACCTGCCATATTTAATCTGTATAAATTCTATTAGTTTAACTCTATACTCCCAGGCAGATCCAGACATAACTGCTAGAAGTATTTTTAGGAGCACAGGATAGTTAACTTTGTGGAACAGAACAAGTTCTGCAATAATGCCAATGTGATGCCAATCTGCCCCAGAGGAGAAAAACAAATGTTGTCAATGAATGTTCTCCAGCCTGTCTATGCTGCTACCTGTATTGAGTTAACCACTACTGTATCTTTATTATAAAATAAAGTATTATTATAAATAATAAAAATGTATTCAAATGTTATAGTTTCTCATTACAAAAAATAATCTCAGTTTTTTAGGGTGCAGAGTAACAATATGATATTTACAAAACAATACTGAACTGCAATCAGAGATACATGCCAAAATGGAGTGTTTATTTAGACGGGCGGCAGGCAGGCACGTGGTCAAGGACAGGCAGAGGTTTGGTACACGATCGATGAGCTTGAGGGACAGACAGGCGGTGGTCGGGAACAGGCAGAGATTCGGAAGGAATCAGGGAGTGACAATTGGTGTCTGGTTCCTGGTTGCCTGGATACGGGTTGTCTGGCTGTGTGGCCAACATTTCACTTTGTTCTAACGGGAGAATGACCAACGAGTAGCAGCTTTTGATGGGTGGAATTGGACGGTTGTCTTAGTCGTACTTGCTGATTGGCTTAGCCGGACTGTGTTCTTGCTACTTAATGTTGATTGATTGTTGTCCACAACATCAATATCCATAGGTTGCTCATCCTGATGACCGGGGTATTTATTCTGCCATGGACCGATGTTGTTACTATCCTTCTGGGGGCCCTCTGTCCAGTCCATGAAGTCATCCTGATCTCCTCCATAGCAGGAGTTTGACAGGATGGCGGCTGGTACTGACATGCAGAGGGAGGCATATTCCAAAGTACATGTTTGGTGTCCACAACATCAACATCCACAGGTTGCTCATCCTGATGACAAGGGTATTTATTCTGCCATAGACCGATGTCATTGTCCTTCTGGGGGCCCTCTGTCCAGTCCATGAAGTCATCTTGATCTCGTCCATAGCAGGAGTTTGAATGGATGGCGGCTGGTACTGACATGCAGAGGGAGGCATATTCCGAAGCAAATGTTTGTTGTCCACAACATCAATTTCCATAGGTTGCTCATCCTGATGACAGGGGTATTTATTCTGCCATAGGCTGATGTTATTATCCTTCTGGGGGCCCTCTGTCCAGTCCATGAAGTCATCTTGATCTCGTCCATAGCAGGAGTTTGACTGGATGGCAGCTGGAGCTGTGTTGGGCTGGTACTGACGTGCAGAGGGAGGCGGATTCCGAAGTAAATGTTTGTTGTCCACAATATCCATAGGTGGCTCATCCTGATGACAGGAGTGTTTATTCTGCCATAGACCAATGTTGTTATTATCCGTCTGGGGGCCTCTGTCCAGTCCATGAAGTCATCTTGATCTCGTCCATAGCAGGAGTTTGACTGGATGGTGGCTGGAGCAGTGTTTGGCTGGTACTGACGTGCAGAGGGAGGCGTAATCCAAAGTAAATGTTGCCATTGTCCCTGTAACTAAATGAAGAAATTATAATCCCCTTCTAAATCAAATGTGTCCCGTTGTGCACTCTAATGGTCTATCTCTATGATTTTTTAATGGTTGTTAATTTATGTCCAGGGTGTTAACAGTTGTTTTTTCCAGGGTTTCATATTCGGTTAGGGAGGGAGGGGTAGAGCAGATGATTCTGCTCTAGTGGTAATATTTGGACAGTTGTTTTTCCAGGGCTTCATGTCCGGTTTGGTGGCGGTGGTTAATAAAAGTGTTTTATGGTTATGTTCTTCTATGTTAGTCCTGAGATGAAAGATGGAGAGGAGCAGAGCAAGGGGGGTTGAGCAGGTGTTTCCAGGGCTTCACTCTCTGGGAGGAGAGGGTGAGCAACTGGGGTGTTGGGTTTCTTGAGATGTTAGCTTAGGGAGAGGAGCAGAGCAAGGGGGGTTGAGAAGAAGCTGATATTCACTGAGTCACAGATAAATAAGAGGCAGGCTTCCTCCTGGTTTGGAGTTTAATTTGTTTTTTAGTCTGTATAAGACTCAATAATGGCGTTGGTGCTTACTGATATTATCCTGCACCTAAACTGAAGCTGTACAGTTTAGTTCATAGGGTCAAGCTTCCTCTCACATTAGGAAGAGACCTACGGGAGGATTTTAGGTTTTGTGTCTTTATGATCTTTTTACTCGTGTGTGTTGTATGAAACGACATACAACGCACACGAGTAAAAAGATCGTCCAGCCAAATCAGGAACAAACTCATGTTACCTGAAACCTGTATTTGGATGTATTACTTCAGTGAATGAAAAACAGGTCCACATATGAAGTACCAGCATGAGAGTTGAAGGTGAAATGTTCTTGCTGTTTTGTATGCCTGTATGTTAAATTCCCACCAGTACATAGTTGCTGATGTTAATGTCCTGATTGGTAGAATGCTGTCCAACATCATACATGCAGTTAAGTCAACTATTGTGAATAGGTCCTCAAGAGGAGTCAATGTACACATTCAAACAGACAACCAAATCGAGTACAAACTCATATTACCTGAAACTCTAATACGACTTTCACATTGATTATATTGTCGCTTCTGAAATGTGAACATATGGAATTCAACATTCCAGAAAAGGTTGTGATGCCAATATGTGATATGTGGCCCCCACTTGGCTAGACCATTAAATGTGTGCATAAACCAGTACTAATACACTTACACATGACAAGTCATGGGGAAACTCTAACATGTGGACGCCACATAGCTAGACCAGTAAATGTGTGTATAAACCAGTAGTAAAATAGTCATACATGAACAGTTGATGGTGAAACTGTGTATTTGCCTTAGTCAAAAGAATGTGCATTCAAATGGATTGTTGCATGTTAAAAGAAGAAAGTGAATAGGAATTCAACAGTCCACAGGGAG
>JACXGI010019182.1:0-12389 GCA_016801175.1 Esox masquinongy
CAACTAAACGCAAACCGGATGGGATGGCATGTCGCTGCAGGATGCTGTGGTAGCCATGCTGGTTCAGTATGCCTTCAATTTTGAATAAATCCCCAACAGTGTCACCAGCAAAGCACCCCCACACCATCACACCTCCTCCTCCATGCTTCACGGTGGGAACCAGGCATGTAGAATCCATCCGTTCACCTTTTCTGCATCGTACAAAGACACGGCGGTTGGAACCAAAGATCTTAAATTTGGACTCATCAGACCAAAGCACAGATTTCCACTGGTCTAATGTCCATTCCTTGTGTTTCTTGGCCCAAACAAATCTCTTCTGCTTGCAGCTACTTGACCATGAAGGCCTGATTCGCGCAGTCTCCTCTTAACAGTTGTTCTAGAGATGTGTCTGCTGCTAGAACCCTGTGGCATTCAGCTGGTCTCTAATCTGAGCTGCTGTTAACCTGCGATTTCTGAGGCTGGTGACTCGGATGAACTTATCCTCAGCAGCAGAGGTGACTCTTGGTCTTCCTTTCCTGGGGCGGTCCTCATGTGAGCCAGTTTCATTGTAGCGCTTGATGTTTTTGCGACTGCACTTGGAGACACATTCAAAGTTTTCGCAATTTTCTGGACTGACTGACCTTCATTTGTTAAAGTAATGATGGCCACTCGTTTCTCTTTACTTAGCTTATTGGTTCTTGCCATAATATGAATTCTAACAGTTGTCCAATAGGGCTGTCGGCTGTGTACCAACCTGACTTCTGCACAACACAACTGATGGTCCCAACCCCATTAATAAGGGAAAAAATTCCACTAATTAACCCTGACAAGGCACACCTGTGAAGTGAAAACCATTTCAGGTGACTACCTCATGAAGTTCATTTATGAGAACACCAAGGTTTTGCAGCGCTATCAAAAAAGCAAAGGGTGGCTACTTTGAGGAATCTAAAATACAAGACATATTTTAAGTTATTTCACAATTTTTTTTTAAGTACATAATTCCATATGTGTTCATTCATAGTTTTGATGCCTTCAGTGAGAATTTACAATGTAAATAGTCATGAAAATAAAGAAAACGCATTGAATGAGGTGTGTCCAAATTTTTGGCCTGTACTGTATGGTGGTGTGAATGCGTGTTGAAAAGTCTTCATCGCGGAATGATTGGAGAACAAAGTAGGGAGTTTGTAGATAGTCCCTGCAGAACTCCAACGAAGGTGTATAAACTAAGGCGACGTCTGGTCAGACGAGTCTTGCAGAGCAATCGGAAGCGGCTGGAGCCATTTCTCTTAACCAGTGTCACACCTACCGAGTAGACAGAGGAGGGGCAAAAGAGGAGGGGGGAAAAGAGAAGACAAGGGGCAAAAATATTGTAATCGGATTACAGATACTTTTGAAAAAATGTATGATTACTTTTGGATTACTTCAATTGAAAAAGAATAGGTGCGCGAAATAATTATGACACGTTGTATGTTTGAGTTAATTATTTAATGTTATAAAAACATTGTTATTTGAACCAAAATATGAATTGCGCGCCCCAGTTGTGTGTGTGATCATGCGCGCAAAGGTGGACGCGCATAATCATAATCAAACCGAACAACAAACAGCCAGGACGAGTTGCACCGAAGACCTTTTACCGGAATTGTTTAATAGATCAGGCAACTATTTGTTAGATAGCTGTAACATGGCGCTGCCTTCAAGATAAAACATTATATTGAATTTACCACGACATTTGAGGAAAAAAGGTGTGTTGGGAAGCACTCCGCCAAAAGGATGATTATTCGCATTTGACGGGGTCACATCACCTCCGTCCATTACAGGTAGGCCATGTGATTCTGCTTGCTTTGCATCTCTGAAAATTGTGTTCATTTGTTATCATTGGCTGCTGACGTCATTTACTTTAAGCTAAGAGTGCAGGTTTATAATCACAGTTTATTTCTTTCATTTGCGTTTTGAAAATCCATCACTGGTGGCCATAATAATCGCAGGTTACGTTCGGGCGGGTAAATCTTATTTCTCGGCGGGTGTTCACGATTGCAAACGTGCATTCGCGTGCCGGGCGTTTCTTCAACATTTTGACAATGTTGGTTGTGGAGCAAATCATCAGACTACTGCAGATTTAGTTTATGCGCGAAAAGCTACGGATATCTTAATTTTTATATACAACAATGTCAATACCCTTTGTGAGTAATGCCATTTATTTTTCAACAATGTTTTGAAGCAATTAGAAACATGAATAAAACACAAATAACAGACCAGGCTTAAGCATCATTAGATTTTGGGTTATGTTCAGAGAAAAAGTCAGATTCTGGAAGATGGAGGTTTATTGGATTAATTGGAATGACTGAAATCTGACAGACCTTTAGCATGTAATGTAGAGATGTAGCCCAATCATATTAAAGTAAAAAGCAGTGGTTTAGAAACCCATTTACAAAGGCACTGCAGCCTACACAACCCATAAGGTAAAATGCGAATTCCGTTTTTGGCCAGCTATGTAAAGGCTAACATTGATTGATCCCGCAAAAGGTGTTCAGTTGGTTATAGGCTATTCCTCTTTGTTTTCCAATGCCTCTTAATATGAATGTAATCTAAAAGTAATTCAAAGTAATCAGATTACGTTACTGAGTTTGAGTAATCAAAAAGTTACGTTACTGATTACAAATGTGGACAGGTAACTTGTAACTGTAACGGATTACATTTAAAAAGTAACCGACCCAATCCTGGCTATGACTATATTGGATTCATATTCAGTCCTCATGGGACACAGCGTGTCGTTCTTAACATTAAAGACTATCACCATGTGGATTCTTCATTCTACTACTTTATACAAGGAGAGAAAAAACACAATATTTTAACCTTTTGTAAGAAAACCATGAGACTATTTTACCAGATTAGAAAATCGTCATTGTACAAATTTCTAATTTATCACTCGGTATAGATTTCCCTACTTGTACTAGCTAACAGCTCAACACGCAGCAGAAAATGACCATGACCTGGTAAAGGCCTAACCACATTGTCGTGAGACCCCCCTTGAGGCCTTATGGATTGAAACTTAATTTAGATTTCTACTATGCCCATTGCAAGTTCCTATAATTTAGCTTTAAACACTATTACTTATTCACGCCTAATCAAAACAGTAAGCTACATGTATCAATTCTAAACAATTCCAATAACACATTATCTGTCTTATTGTTTGTCCACATCAAACTCATGACTAAAATTGACCAACCAACATATGAAAATGTCACATTTAATAAAAATTAAATATCCTTTTCATATACCTTTTATTGACTAACCAACACTGGACAACATCACCAAAAGTACCACTGAAACTAACTCTCAAAAATCAACCTTCTCCTGTCTTCCTCCTTCCACATACCACAAGACTATAAACAGCAATGCTCTCTATTCTCAATAATCCAACATACGGAAATACTATTGAATTACACATCTGGCCAATATCAAGTCTGCGATAGAACGTATTGCGTATTAGATTGCACAAAATGTCTGGTCATGTGATATACATTTGGTAACTTAGTCTGATGCACGGAAAGACTCATAACCAAATAATTTAGAGGCCACACCTATCATCCCGCTGTACTGCACCCATGCGTTTCCACATCTCCCTATTCCTCGTGTGACCTGCAGGAATTACTTAACTATTTAACATTCATCTATTAAATGTAAGTCTATGTCTCTTTGGCTAAAGGCATGCAACCAGTTATCAAATATCCCAGATTTTTACAGACTATGCCATAATGATATACCACATAGCACATAAGGCATAAAGCTCAGCTACCCAGACACCGCCAGCCGAAGAGAACCCACGGAAACGGTATCACCACTCACCCCCCTTACGACCACCCAACCAACACAGCGGTCGTCATTCTTACAGCAGTCGTGCGGGCCTCTGTGTCAGGCATGAGGCTGCAGGGTTTAACCTTGAAGGCAGTCTGTACACGAACATGGGGAGGGCAGGGAAAACAGTGTCCCATCTGGCACATCTCTAGTGAGGAGCAGTCTTAATAGCCGTGTAGGTGAGGAGAGGAAGACACCCATGCGGGGCATGGAGGTGGATAATGTTACCCTGTGATAGGTTCGACTTCTTACAACCCGTTCACATAGTCCATGACCCAAAGGCAGGGTGGTGGGTCCATGATGCATGAAGGGACACAGGAAAAATTGTCAAAAGTCCAATAATTCCGTTTGCTTGGATCCATGTAAGCTAACTTGGGTCCAGGTATGAAAGGTTTTTCAAGATGCTTGAGTGCTGGGAATAAGGCTAAGGTGGTTTTCAGGAGAGTAGAGGATTCCTTTTTTTGTTGATCATGAGAAATGAGGCAGGTACAAAACAAAATCAGCACTGTAGGACAAACGGGGTGGAAATGGCATCATTTTGAAATTAGCATGTTGAATAGCGTACTATAGCGCCCCTGGTGGAGTAATCGGGGTTGGGGTCTGTATGGTTGTTACACGTGGACTGCTTTAACAGTATGCAAGTTTATAGCATTTTTTACAATGGACTTTTTGAGTAATTAAGCATTTTAGGTGCCAAGAATAATAAAAATAAATATAGTTGCAGGTAACTATGGGACGGGGTTCTCCTGTGACATGGTGAACATGGGAATGCAGCCATATAAACATTGTAGGCATACGGCAGCAGAAATAATCCCATGGTAAGCACTTTAACATAGTTTTTTTACTGTGGTCAGCTATATTGTCCGCCATCTTGTACAATTTCTGTTAGCTTTAAACACCCAATAGGGAGACATCTATTGGACATATATGCCACTGGCCGAGTCATTCAGAGTTATTGTTGATTTTATGTAGTTTTTTATAGGTTTCATGTATTTTTCACTGTGCAAAATATCCAAGATGGCTGACATGATAGGTCCTTGATGCAATTTTGTACCTCCTGGGGAATGAGGCATGTATGCAAAGAACCAGCATTCTAGGTCATTCGGGGTGGAAATGGCATAATTGTTTTAATATTTTCATTGTGCCACAATGTAATGCACATATGAAGTGTATCTACACAAAAAAATCATCATTCTAGGTCTATCGGGGTGGAAATGGAGTCATTGTGAAAAAAATGAATTAGGGCGTGGCCTGTGGTAAACACCCTATAGGGAGACATATTAGACACATGGTTGCCGATTGCCAGGTCAATCAGTGTTATTGTTGATTTTATGTACATTTTTATAGGTTTCATATAATGTTCACTGTACAAAATATCCAAGATGGTGGACATGATTGGTCCCTGATAGTGTTACACATCCTGGGGAATTAGACAAAGAATCAGCATTCTAGGTCAATCGGGGTGGACACAGTGTCAGTGTGGGAAAAAATATTTGGGGAGTGGCCTGTGGTGCCCCCTGTGGATGAATTGGGTCTGTGTGGTAGGTATACATAGTCTATATATTCATTATGCCATAATGTAACGCACACATTAAGTTTATGGATGCATTTGTTTTACACTGGTCAGCCATTTTGTCCGCCATGTTGTAATATATCCCTTAGCCTTTACCACCCTATAGGGAGACATGTATAAGACACACGTATGCCGATAATCAGGTCAATCAAAGTTATTGTTGATTTAAGTAAATTATTCTAGCTTTTGTAAAAAGTTCACTGTACAAAATATCCAAGATGGCGTACATGATTGGTTCTTGAGAGAGTGTTGCAAGTTTTGGGGAATGAGACATGTAGACAAAGAATCAGCATTCTGTGTCAGTCGGGGTGGAAATAGTGTCATTGTGAAAACAAAGTAATTTGGGCGTGGCCTGTGGCGCCCCCTGTGGAGGAATCGGGTTGGGTGTTTGTGCAGATGATATAACTAGTTTGTATTTTCATTGTGCAATAATGCAATGCAGACATGAACTGTATGTGGAGGACAGTATAACTAGTGTGTATAACTCCACATGAACTGTATGTGGAGGAATCGGGTCGGGTGTCTGTGTGGATGATATAACTAGTCTGTATTTTCATTGTGCCATAATGTAATGCAGACATGAACTGTATGTATCCATATGTTTTACACTTGTCAGCCATTTTGTCCACCATCTTGAAATAAATCTCTTAGCCTTTACCACCCTATAGGGAGACATGTATAAGACACAGGTATGCTGATTGCCAGGTTAATCCGAGTTACTGTTGATTTTAAGTACATTTTTATAGGTTTCATATAATGTTCAGTGTACAAAATATCCAAGATGTCGGACATGATTGGTTCTTGATGGGGAATTATGGGGAATTAGGCATGTAGACAAAAAAATCAGCATTCTAGGTCAATCGGGGTGGAAACAGTGTCATTGTGAAATAAATGAATTAGGGCGTGGCCTGTGGTGTCCCCAGTGGAAGAATGGGTCCGGTGTCTGTCTGTTAGGTATACATTGTCTATATTTTCATTGTGCCATAATGTAATACACACATGAAGTTTTTGGATGCATTTGTTTTACATTAGTCAGCCATTTTTTCCGCCATCTTGCAATGTATCTATTATTCCTTATCACCCGATAGGATGGCATGTATGAGACACCTGTATGCCAAAGGGAAGGTCAATCATACTTATTGTTGATTTTATTTACATTTTAATAGGTTTTGACGAATTTCCACTGTACAGAAAAATCCAAAATGGTGGACTTCATTGGTTCTTGAGGCTTTTTTGGTCATCACAAGAAATGAGCCATGTACACAAAGAATCAGCATTCTAGGTCAATCGTGGTGGAAATGGCATCAATCAGAAAAACGGAATGTGGGCCAGACCTGTGGTGCCCCCGTGGAGCAATCGGGTCGGGTCTCTTTGTTTGCAGGTATACATGGCCTATATTTTCAGTGGTCCAATTTATATAATTCTGCCATAATATAATGCACACATGAGGTGTGTGGATGCATTTGTTTTACACCGGTGAGCCATTTTGTCCACCATCTTGCAATGTATCCCTTATTCCCTATCACTTCATAGGGAGGCATGTATGATACACTTGTAAGCCAAGGGGCAGGTCATTCTGACTTATTGTTGATTTTAAGTTAATTTTTATAGGTTTTGCCAAATTTCCACTGTACAGAAAAACCCAAGATGGCGGACTTTATGGGTTCTTGAGGCTTTTTTGTTCATCGTGAGAAATGAGGTATGTACACAAAGAATCAGCATTCTAGGTCAGTCAGGGTGGAAATGGCATCAATGTGGGCATGGCCTGTGGCGCCCCCTGTGGAGGAATCGGGTCGGGTCTTTTTGTTTGTAGCTCTACGTAGTCTATATATTCAGTGGTCCAACTTTTATAATTTTGCCATCATATAATGCACACATGAGGTTTATGGATGCATTTGTTTTACACTGGTCAGCCATTTTGTCCACAATCTTGCAATGTATCCCTTATTCCCTATCACTTCATAGGGAGGCATGTATGATACACTTGTAAGCCAAAGGGCAGGTCAATCGGACTTATTGTTGATTTTAAGTTAATTTTTATAGGTTTTGCCAAATTTACACCATACAGAAAAATCCAGCATGGTGGATTTTATGGATTCTTGAGGCTTTTTTGTTCATAATGAGAAATTAGGCTAGCACACAAAGAATCAGCATTCTAGGTCAATCGGTGTGGATATGGCATCAATACAAAATAACGGAATTTGGGCGTGGCCTGCGTCGATCCTATGGAGCAATCGGGTCGGGTCTCTTTGTGGTAGGTATATGTAGTCTATATTTTCAGTGGTCCAATTTATATAATTTTTCACAAAGGACATTTTGAGTTATTCAGCGGTTTCAAGGAAAAAAATAAAAATATTTTTAATATTTTAAAAATTGCTGCAAGCAGCAATTAAGGGGTCCAAGCAATAAGAATGCCATAAGAGGTTAGGCCTTATAGGCCTGATAGGTTGAATAGGCCTGTTTGTGTTCAGGAATAATGAGCGTTTAATGTGATTTTCTGGAACAGCGCCCCCAAATGGCCAATTGGCGCCACACACTGCACATGTCCTTACCTTGTCATAGCAATGGTGCATACTAAATTTGGTGAGAATCGGACAAACTGTTGTGGGAGATATGCTTTCACTTCTTTCACTTCTTTTCACAATTGTAGGACTCAGGAAGTTGTTGACAAATGACTGATCTGCTGTGTATGTTTGGGGCAAAAGATATTAGCTTTTGAATATCTAATCTTTGGCCGGTAGGTGGCGCTAGAAGCATTGGCCTATTGGTGGGCGAAGCAGCCCAGAGTCACCTTGGCAACTTGATCCGATCATGTTAAATGCATAGCTGTTAGCACTTACAGGAACATTTATGTCAGCTGACCAGATTGGGTGTGTGCTATTCAAATGTCTTTCATGAGTGGACTTGAGAAATACACTGACTGGCCCCCCAAAAGTTACACACTCTAATATTTCTTTGGCCCGCCTTTAGCTTTGATTACGGCGTGCATTCGCAGTGACATTTTTTCAACGAACTTATGCAATGTCATATCACTTAATTCTGACCAGAGTTGCATAAATTTTTGGCTGAGTATTGACAACGGGGTAGGCAAACCACTCCATAAAGTCTTCTCCAGCACATCCCAAAGACTTTCAGTGGAGCTAAGGTCAGGATTCTGTGATGGCCAATTCATGTGTTAAAATGATTCCTCATGCTCACTGAACCAATCTTGCACAATTTGTGCCTGAGGAATTCTGGCATTGTTGTCCTGGAATATGCCTGTGGCATCGAGGAAGAAAAAATAAATTGATGGGATAACTTGGTCATTCAGTACATTCAGGTACTTAGCTGATTTCATTTTATTGCCACATAAAGTTGCTGAGTTTAGACCTAAAAATTGAAGCAAACCCAGATCACAATACTGTCTTCAGAGGCTTGTGCTACAGAGGCACTATGCATAATGGGTTTCTTTCTTCATGCGTCTCCCTTCTTCCCTTCTTATCCTGACACGCCCATTCATCTGGAAAGGGTAAATCTGGACTCATTGGACCACATGACCTTTCTCCATTGCTCCAGAGTACAATCTTGACGATTCAAAGTTGACGGTTCACCACTATTCTTCCAGGTTTTAATAATGCGTTTAACAGTTCTTAACCCAATTCCAGTAATTTCAACAATCTCCTTAGTTGTTTTCTTTGCTTGATGCAGGCCAATAATTTCATCCTTCTGAAACACAGTAACATCTTTTCCACGACCACGGGATACATCTTCTGACATGGTTGTTTAAGAAATGAGAAGCTACTCACTACATAAGTTAGGGTAAAAGTAATTGTAACCAGCTGAAACATGTTAATCATTGCAGTGATTATTCAATCATAGGCTCTTAGGTATCTCCTTATTTAAATCCAGACGGTGACGTTTTTTTGGTCAGGCAGTGTAGACTGTTGGACATTTGGGTGGGGAAACTTCAAAATGAGATGAAGTAGCAGGACGTGGTTTCGCGTTTGAGACTTGTCTGGCTTGAAATAGACAAAGTGCCTGCATAACTTGAAGAGGATGCAATGACATCAGTAGTGGAGCTACATGCATCTGATATTATTGCATCCCGACAGGTTAATGAGTTTATGACACCACTGCACATTAACAAAATCAATAGGCTACTGATTGTTTCCCTGGGCTATGCTAATGGCCCGTTACTATTGAAGTAATTGTTTGAGAAGGATAAGTTTGTGTTCGGTCCCTTACTAAGTGCTACATACACCGATTAGCCATAACATTATGACCACTGACAGGGGAAGTGAATAACACTGATCTGATCTCATTATTATGGCACCTGTCAGTGGGTGTGATATATTCGGCAGCAAGTGAACATTCTGTCCTCAAATTTGTTGTGTTAGAAGCAGGAAAAATGGGCAAGCGTAAGTATCGGAGCAACATTGACAAGGGCCAAATTTTGATGGCTAGAAGACTTGGTCGGAGCATCTCCAAAATTGTAGCCATAACATTATGACCACTGACAGGGGAAGTGAATAACACTGATCTGGTCTCATTATTATGGCACCTGTCAGTGGGTGGGATATATTCGGCAGCAAGTGAACATTCTGTCCTCAAATTTGTTGTGTTAGAAGCAGGAAAAATGGGCAAGCGTAAGTATCGGAGCAACATTGACAAGGGCCAAATTTTGATAGCTAGAAGACTTGGTCGGAGCATCTCCAAAATTGCAGCCCTTGTGGGGTGTTCCCAGTCTGCAGTGGTCAGTACCTGTCAAAAGTGGTCAAAGGAAGGAAAAGCGGTGAACACAGAGACAGGGTCATGGGCGGCCAAGGCTCATTGATGCACGTGGGGAACGAAGGCTGGCCCGTGTGTTCCGATCCAACAGACAAGCTACTGTAGCTCAAATTGCTGAAAAAGCTAATGCTGGTTCTGATAGAAAGGTGTCAGAACACACAGTGCATCGCAGTTTGTGGCCTGTCAGGGTGCCCATGCTGACCCATTTCCAATGCTGAAATCGCCTACAATGGGTGCGCAAGCATCAGAACTGGACCATGGAGCAATGGAAGAAGCTGGCCTGGTCTGATGAATCACGTTTTCTTTTACATCAAATGTATGGCCGGGTGCTTGTGCGACTCTTACCTGGAGAACACATGGCACCAGGATGCACTATGGGAAGAAGGCAAGCCAGCGGATGCAGTATGATGCTTTGGACAATGTTCTGCTAGGAAACCTTGGGTCCTGCCATTCACGTGGATGTTACTTTGACACGTACCACCTACCTGAGCATTGTTGCAGACCATGTGCACCCTTTCATGACAACTGTGTTCCCTGATTGGTCATTGGCCTCATTCAGCAGGATAATGCGCCCTGCCACAAAGCAAAAATGGTTCAGGAATGGTTTGAGGAACATAACAGTGAGTTCAAACTGTTGACTTGGCCTCCAAATTCCCCAGATCTCAATCCAATCGAGCATCTGTGGGATGTGCTGGACAAACAAGTCCAATCCATGGAGGCCCCACCTCGCAACTTACAGGACTTAAAGGATCTGCTGCTAACGTCTTGGTGCCAGAAACAACAGCAGACCTTCAGAGGTCTAGTGGACTCCATGCCTCGACAGGTCAGGGCTTTTTTGGCGGTAAAAGGGGGCCCTACACAATATTAGGCAGGTGGTCATAATGCTATTGCTGATTGGTGTATAAGCATGCAAAAGCCTAAAACTTTTTCAAGTTTAGGTTGACCATGCCGAATTCATGTCAGCATTCAATGCTGGCATTTATATAGCCTATTTTCTTGGGGCTGAGTGTGTTGTTTTTCTCTCCGGTTTTAAAATGTGGTTGAATTTGGATGATGGACAATTAAAAGCAATTCATGCATATTCCTAAAATAAATTAGGCCAATAGATAGAGTAATGTTTGAGCGGACTTGAGAAATTGACTGTTGCAAGGTAGGCGTAACTTCAGAGTGAAGTGAAGTAGCAGTATTAGGCACTCTAGAGTCAAATCCAGTTGACCAGAGTTTGCTTTTGAGACTTGTCTGGCTTGATATAAACAGAGGAAAAAATGCTGTATGTCTCGTTATTTTGCTTGTTTTAATCCCAGACAAAGTAAAGCACACGGTGCCAAAGATAATGGGTCTTTGCTTTCTTGCAGAAACACCATGTCATAATGGAATAATTGCATTGTTTGTACACTAGAACTACCAAGGCAGTCTTTTTGACAGTTTTTTTTGCAAGGTAATAACTTTGTTGAAATGAAACCCATGTACCTATAGGTCCCTGACATTTCATAAATGTGTGTACGTTTTATTCTACACTTGTTGTTACATTAAAATTGATATGGAACCATTTTTCATGAAAACTCGTATTTTCCTTGTCTCAAGGTTGTAATTACACAAACGGCCACTAGATGACAGCAGAGGACTGTTAGCGCAGTTTTTATATACTTCTCATTATAAAATCTGTAAGAGACCAAAGTATGGCAACAGAACAACATTTTTACATCATTATTATAACGCAAACAAAGTGATACAGGTGCTAAAAATAATAAATAGCGAACTACTTGTTATCCAGATGGATCATTCCCAAAAAACACCTTTCCCATAACTGTAAACACTATTCACCTGTCTCCACGTTTCAATATTCAAAACACTTTCTGCAAAACCTTACACAAAAGTGGACAAATAAATAATTAATTGCACTATATATTAATTCAGCAAACACATGCTCTCAATATAATAAACTCAAGTCATCACAACCTAAACTGAAAGAGCACATGCCTAGTGGCATGTCCATGTGCTTTGGAATAATGGATCTTAACAATGCTGAAGTTGCAAGGCAACAGAAAGGAGGAGGACTTGGATAAGGCTGTGGAGAGTGTATGACCGCAACCCCTATGCACAGCAAAACGTAAAGGAGGCAATGGTGGACGCCTGTGGTGATGTGTTTGTGGAGTCTATCCAGGGATTTCTAAGGCACACAAGGGCATTTTCCCCACACTGCCTGGAAAGAGTA
>JACXGI010019183.1:0-12388 GCA_016801175.1 Esox masquinongy
ATATTCTAATTTTCTGAGATACTGAATTTGGGGTTTTCATTAGTTGTCAGTTATAATCATCAAAATTAAAAGGAATAAACACTTGAAATATATCAGTCTGTGTGGAATGAATGTATACATTATACAAGTTTCACTTTTTGAATGGAATTACTGAAATAAATCAACTTTTTGATGATATTCTAATTATATGACCAGCACTTGTAGAAGCCAGTGTTCCTCAATGGTAACTTCAGTAATGTCAGTGATGTTGACTAGAGTGTGGTGTTCCCAAAGGCAGCTGCCTTGGGCTATTGTATACTGACTATTACACACTCTAAATGTCAGCACCTAAAGCGAGTGGGTTCACTGAGACTCTTAACAAAGATTTACATTTAGTGTCAGTGTCAGATGATAAACAACAAAATGGTCCTGAATGCAGATAAAATATAGTATTGTATACTGAAACAGACTGAGGCTAAGACACATTATGTTGAAGTATGGATTGCGACCTAATCTGGGTCGTGGAGATGGTGCAAAGTGTCAGAGTAAATTAATAATAATTTCATTCATTTCTGAAATTGATTCAGCCAAGAGCAACTCCACTCTGTTCATTCTGCTCTCTGCCTTAGCAGCCACGCAAGGGGGAGGGTCATGCATGTACGCTTTGCGCCTTGCAGGATATTTATCCTGCATTTTTAGTTTCAGATCACTCCGTGACCCACGCTGGCTGCAGAGCAGTGGTTTAGTAGATGCGTGCTGACAATGATTTTCTATTTCGATGCGTCACAACACCTTGTGGCGAAATCTGAAATGGGCTCTTTGGGTTATTTCACCGTTCGTTTTTTCCATAGGGGATTTTCAGATCCATTTCAAATAAGATCTGTGTTCCCCCCCTTTCAGATTTCACAGCAAGGTATTGTAGGGATTATAACGCATCTCTATTGCAGTGTATTCTGGGTCTTTATCGCTCACGCTGTCACTAAATGGGCTCAAGCAACCAATCACAAGTTCTGACTTAGTTATCTCTGCTACAAGATCAACTCAATCATCATGAAATGGAAGTGGGCTACTATAATAAATTCCAGTCCCTCTGTTTCAAACACATTTTAGAAATAACAAGGACATCCTCTTGTTCTTTGCAGGGAAGTGCATAGTAATGAATCTCTCAAAACAAATTAAAACGATGTGTCCTGACCAGACATTTACAATATTGACGGTATATCCCAGGGAATTATATCGAAAGCAAACAGAACACTTCAAAAAACAGTGCTTTCGACCAAAAGTGGATGAGGTAGCTAGCAGTGTTTTCATTTTATGACAGGTGATGATGAGTAGACATAAGGTAGTATTAGATGTGGTCAGAAATCTAGGTAGACTACTGTGTCTGTAATGTCAGTCTTTTTAATGGAAGACTATCACTTTTTAGTTTTGTGAAATATTGTCACCTACATTTTCTCTATGTTCATATAAAACCTCAGAAACCCATAATTACCCAACATGACATGCCACCAAGGGTCTTCTCACAGTCCACAAGCCAAGAACAGAAGCAAGTAAATGCACAATACTAAAATACTACAATAGAACCATGACCACATGGAATTATTTTTCAACTCTAGTAACTGAAGCGAGTAGTGAAATCAGATTTGAGAAACAGATAAAACAATCACCAACGCAACGCAGGCCCAGTAATAAGACACTGACACAGAGTAACACACGCTATTTCCCAATGCATCCTTTCAAATGTTTCATTTGTATTTAAAGTTACTTTTATTTTGACTCTGCTTATGTTTCTGATGTCTGTAATGTCTTGCCTGTAATATATGTTTATAATATTGGACCCCAGGAAGAGTAGCTGTTGCCATGGCATCAGCTAATGGGGATCCAAATAAACAAATAACAAGTAAACATCTCCCTGTGGTATATGAGAACCTCTGGGTCAGAAACAGCAGCAAACTGGCTAATGTTGTTTACCAGGCCAATAAAATAGCCACAACTCTTTTTTCTTTCCTCCAACACCACCACTGCACGCATCCTTGTACATCCTGCCGCCTGATAGATGATTAAAAGTGCCATTCTATCAGATATATATATATAAATAAAGGTGGTAGTGTTTATACTTTCTGTTGTGGGAGATTTCAGTTCTATAGTCAGTAATACTGAGCTAGTGTCTTGATGGCAATAGGCATGTCTTTTAATTATGCCATGCATGTATGGCCCACAGTTGCATGAGATGGCTTTACATTATTGTAGGGATGTTTTGGAGAATGTAAATGTCTTTGGAGTCCGTCCACTACTGCTTACGATGCTCCTGCAATTGAGTGTGTCAGCCAAAGACACTCAGTGATGAAACTGGAAGAATTTGACAAAAAAAAACATTCTTGGGGATGCTAAAACACTCAAATTAAGTGGAAAATATGTGCAGAAACCCAAAATGTCCCTTTAAGTGTGTGCGTTTGTATGCATGCATGTGGGTGGGTGCTTGGGGAGACTGCTTTGTTTGAAATCCCCCAACTAATTGAGTCCTCCTGCTTGTAAAAATGGCGACAGCACCATCAGCAATCATCATCACGATGCCAACCGGGGTCATGAACAGAAGAGTTTTAATGAGATGTGCTGCCTACAAATCCACAGGGCTCCTTCATGCGTGTGTGTTTACGTGTGTGTGTGTGCGTGCGTGCGTGTGTATATGTGAATTCCTTCCTACAGCTCCAAATGACATATTACTTTACATTACATACTAGCATTGCAAATATACCCTGACAAATTTCAACAAACCAATGTATGGTGGTACTCATAGACTGACTCAGAACAGTGAAATTGAAAAAGATATACTCAGATAGAAACTCATACATCCTCCTGGCTCAGTGGCTTCTCAGAATTAATCTGGGTCATCCTTTACCATGTGAGATTCAATTGGAAGAAGCAATAAATACTTGAAGGAGAAATATCACAGGCAGGATACAAATCCTCATGGATAGAAAGTCATAGATTGTCACACTAGTTGTGTAATGTTTTAAATATGTATATTTAAACTACTAGTCTATGTGGTAGGCTTTTAGTATATTTTAACATTTTCATGCTAGAGAAACATCTGAAAAACTCTGGAGTGCTGATGTACTTTGTCCCAGTTGTTTTCGTGATATTGAAATGCCTAGCAACCTGCCCTTCCATACAGTACAATAAGCGAGTGTGTGGTTGAGTCCCGAACAACATCCTACTCCCTGCATCCATTAGTGCACTGCTTTTGACCAGAGATCTATGGGTTCCACTTGGAAGGCTCTGTGTTTTGGTGTGGACAGACCCTCAGCCAGCCATCCCCAAGGCCCTAACGAGGATGTAGCTCCCAGGTCATCATGCTGTACGGTGTGGGCATGGTCATATCTATGCTGGTCTGGTCTCAGATGGTTGGCCTTGACAAAGCAGCACATGCCTAGGGTATTGACCGCTTTCACAGCTATCGCCAGACTTTACATCATGTCATCTCAAGCAAGCCCCACATGCCTAGGGGAGGACTGTGTTGTGGCACTGACTTTTCATCATGTCATCTCAAACCAAACTCCAGTGTCCCTCATGCTGTCAATCAGCTTGTGTGTGTATGTGTGTCTTTGTTCCTGAATGTGTGAGACATAAACATACAAAGAAGCATTCCCTGTGTTTCTGTGTCCTTGTGCACTAACCAAATGGCTAAACAATGTAAAGCATTGAAAAAGCTCATAGTTCAATCTGTTGCAAAGGTAAACTACCACAAAGACCTTAAGAAAACTAAATAAATGGTGTGGACGGCATTGACGTCAAAATCCTTAGTAATCCATTTTCTCTGCACAGCTGAGCTTTTCAGTCATGGGTGGCGAAGTCTACTGCAGAAAATAAAGTTCAGTCCCTGCTGTTGCTGCCCTCTCCTTGCTTGGGAATATGTCGCTTCAGTAAATCCGTTTGCTAGAAAGGGGAGAAAGGGTTCAATTTTACGGTAATCTTTCCACTGATATTTACCCGGCTATAATTATGTAATAGCAAATGTACTTTGTCATTTCCTTGTCACAATTGATTTCTCAGTCCAGGACAATACGCTGTCTTCTGAGGGGAAGGGTATATAGTGATGCTCCCTGCAGCACTGCAGCTTCCCCCTGCCTGTCTGTGAGAAGGGGGGTTGGTGAGAGCGTTCTGGTATTGAGCCTCAGCCTTGTGAGTAACGACCAAGTAACTAACATTGATTTGTGAATGTTTGAGGATGGTCTGGATTCATGGCCATTTCACCAGTAGCTCTGGATGACGTGTTAATACATGTTGTCATGTAAATAACAAGTTTACAACAGCCGTGGATTAGGGTGGGTATATAGTTTGGTAGTGAATTGCAGGCATGGTTTAACTGACAAACACAATCCCAGGGCTCTAGTGTCTAGTGCTTCTACTGGATATGGATTGGAACAGCAGCTGGCCTTTAAATGTGTGTGTGCGGGTGTGTGTGTGTGTGTGTGAGAGAGTGAGTGTGTTTAAAATTCAAGGTAACATATTAACTAACAGATGGGTGTCCTTTGATAGCGTGAGTAAAGAATGTCATGAATATTCAAACCCAAATTCTTTATAGGAAGAGATTCTGAATTGCATTGGAATGAGTCTCAGCCGTGTGAGATACGGTATGCCACTGCTGATAGGACATATTTTATTATACTAACAAAGACGTGCAAGATGAGTGCTTCAACAGAGCAGACAGAAAAGTATCACAGATTTAGTGTGCAATTCTCTGATATTGAAACACTAGAAGAGACAAATTACCACACTTTAGTATTGGAGGCAGCTTATCAAATGTTGTTTCCTTGTGGATGGTGGCCAATGGTTATGGGAAACATGCTAGGGCTAGATTTTTATCAGATCCCAGCTAGCTGACATCTGCAAAGTGGTTGCTATTAGCACTGTCAGAGACTGTGTTAGAGCTGTTGAATCCACAAAGTTAAAACCTTGTCCTCATTACTACCTTTATTACAGTATTGTAGCTAGATAACTGTAATAATTAATATTTACACTGAACTACAAACATACGTAACCGGTGGAAATTACAGACTGTAGGGCCTATTAACAGAAGCATTTAACATTTAAATGTAATCCAAATGCCAACATGTTCAGCCTGCAAAACCACATATAATATACTACAAAGGGCTTTGGCGTCTTATCCGTATGCTTAGGTCAGGTTTTAGTTTGCAATGCTTGGACGTTTATGGAATAAATCAATAAATTGTTAAATCATTTTAGGGTGCATTTGAAATGGAAAGCAACAACAGTACATTTAATTTATTTAATTTCAACCTTATTAGGAATACCGCATCTCACACATGAAGCCCTACCTAGACAGCAAGGGCGGGAAAATGCCCTTGACCTTCGACATGGTCAAATTCACCCGCTCGCTTTTTATCCACGGATTCCCAACTGACCCCTCGCCTTGCTTCTCAGCACTGCATGCATATTGAAAACAAGAGACTCTGAAACTATTAGTACAGAATAATTGGCTGCATTTACACAGTCAGTCAATTTCTGATATTCTTTTCGCAAATGTATCTTTTTGCCAATTAATTCAGCTCTGAAAGATATCTGGCATGATGAGAACTCCGATGTGGTTGGTAAAATGACCAGTTTCTTGAAAACAGAATTTTGCTGCTTGTGTAAATGCATCCAATGTCAACTTTCCTCTGATTGCATTCCACTGTTTAGGCATTACATTTATCAATCAGTGGTTGCAAGCCAAGTTATCAACTTTGTCCTCAAATTACAGATTGCATAATAAATATGATTCATTAGCTATTCATGTGGAATATATGTCAATCAAAAATATATAGTGCCTCCTTTAATAATTGGGAAAGTAAGCTTATTTCTTTGTAACATCTTTTGACTCTAAAAGTTTGGATTTGAACTCAACCAATTACTCAACCAATTACTCTGAGGTTAAAGTAGGGGGACTGTGTATAAAAGGTATTTTCACTTTTAATGGTGTAACTAAAAAAATCTTTGACTACAAGCTGAGAATCCATACTTTAACCTCATAGTAATTGTTTGTTCAAATCCAAAGTTTTCTTGTGAGAAAGACATTCTTACTGTCCAAATAATTATGGAGGGAACATCAACTACAGTATATTCTAGATATCTAGCTAAACATTAGTAATCTTATTCAATGTTCCTATACATAAAACAGTATTTTATTCTGTAATATAAGCTCCCAGCCAGAGTTATCCATGCTTGCACATCCTAACTACCTAGAGTGAAGCAATGTGATGTAAATATTAAAACATGTAAATACTGTATATCCTTCCCAATACATGGTGTCAGTGAACTTTGTAACATTTTGCCCTTCACACTGAGTTATGGTAAAATTGTAATGCCAATGATGTTGGAATGTATCATCTAGACAATACTCAAAAGTATTATTATCACCCAAAATACAGTAGTTTTCAACATCTACAACACTTATACTCAATAGACAGACCAAGGCCAGTTCTGAGTCCAAAATGGATATTATACAAATATCCATTTTCTTTCCACTATTTTACCTCCCTTTCCTCCCTTCCCAAATCAATCAATTTCACTGTCCAAGTCACATTGAAACTCCCTAATAAAAAAATAGGTAGAATAGCAGGAAATAATCATAAAAAAATGTTTAAAATGTACTCTTTGTTACTTGTCAGGATGCATTTGCTCTAAAACTGAGTCATTTTTATTTTAAACTATGAACATTTAGAACAGCTTGTGATTCCATGGTTTGCAAGGATAGTGTTTGTTGAATTGTAGATTAAATTACGCTATGCGTCTGGACCATTGCAAACTAGGTCATTTTTGACCAGATCTTATCACTTAGCATTTGAATACCCCTGATCTGGAACAAATGTACAGTGTGACCATGTCAAACAGTGACAATTGAACATTTCCTGGTGTTTCACATACACCCGACTGCCTGACCAGACTGATGTTGTGGGTGTGTCATACCTTCACCTGTAGAAATAGGTTGGTCGAGCAATGAAGTGAAGCATCAAATCAATAATTTCACTGAATGTTAATCACAAACCTGAAGGGTGGTGAGGTCCTGGCTGCCTATAAACAACCTCAAGCCCCTACCCTTGAGAAACCTGGAGAAGATTTAAGCAACAACTGTAAAAATTAGACTAAGGTGGAGCTCTCACCATGTCACCACTCAACTCTCAGATCTTCACAAGGGTTTCTGGAGGGTGGGGTTACCCATTGAACGAGAATGTCAGAGGTTCCTCCCCTCCAACTTCTTATCAAATGGGTTTTGAAGATCAGGAGAAGTAAAGCAAGGCATCAAGGAGATGCAATTGAGATTCTTCCCTTTTTTCCTCCATTTCTCACGTCCTTCCCAAAGCAGATTGGGTAGAGGAGTGAATAGACCTCCCCTCGGGGCTCTAATGAAATTTCAATGAGCGGCAAAATGGGAAGAAAGCAAGGACAGAGGAAGCAAGCATTTGTCCACTTGAACTGTATACTGACTATATTAATTTAATTACTATTACTTCTGGCAATGATTTTTTTTGATAGAATCCATTGTACAATATAGTTATATTATTAGATGAACTTAGTGGAAATATAAAAATTCTGATGTTTATATTTTTCGTTCTTCAGACATTTTTAAGAGTCATAAATGACAGAGAGGTTGACACAAGTCAAGTTAAGCACAAACTGACCTTGTATGACAACACAATGTTTCATGGAGTTGAAGTTATCCCCTCACTGCGCCTACAGAAATTGATATTACTACACACACGAAGCTGCAAGAAATTAATTTACATTTATATCAAACCATTTTAAATGTTGCCACTGATGTCACACATTGTAGTAGATTTTGAAGATTGTGCATTCACAGGAAGGTAATTAAAGCCTATTGAGCTTCCAACATTCCTAATCTTGGAGAAAAGGTGCATCTGGGCAAAATAGATTACAACCATGTGACAGTTGTTATGGAAGCAGCTAAGAAGAAACAAGAAACAAAATTGGTGAATTTAGTGGAAAGTTCCGCATTGGTGTTAAGCATTGTAACACTTCTACAAATGCAGACTGCAATTACCATCAGTTACTATGAGCTATTAAAACGAACTACAACAGTTGTTACAGGGAAATATAGACCCCTTAAAATGTTACATTTCTTTGTTAGTGTAAAAAGTGCCCCCTACCAGAGCCTCCCAGGGTGATGACGAGTAGGGATCCGAAAGTCAGTATTCTGTTATTAATTACAGTCCAAATTAAATGATGATTAGCTGGTAAACTATAAAGCCAGTGGGTGTTTTTTAACCCTCAATGAAATCTGGTGAGTTCCTCTTCAGCACTGACTTTGATCTGTAATTGCAGCATGCTTTTAAACAATTAATGCCTTCCTCCAGGGGCACTAGGCATCATACAATAACAGGGGGTGTTTCTTTGTTTTAAAAGCGCTCATTAAAACATTGCCACAGGTATACATGCAGGTAAATACCACAGTGTACATTGGTATTCATCACAACAGAAAACACTTAAACAGTTGAGCTGAGAGACCACTGAGTGTAGATTCTAATGATTATGAATATTCTACCATCATTCCTTGTTTGTACTGGAGGGATCACCATGTTGAATAATGATAATGATTTTACTTTTTACATTACAGTATATTCACGTTTGGATAGAAAAGCCATGACATACCAGCAGACAGTATCTCTTTGCTCCTAAACTAATCACCATGAGCAAATCCATTACAAAATTACTTTAGTGGCCCTCAGGCATGTTCTTTATTATTCAGTTCTGATTGCTGTTTGGCAGGCTGTGATTCACATGCATAAAGAGAATAAGTTTTCACTTAGATCTCGTTTGATTTCACATTCTTTTATTTTTTACTCTCTAAAGAGAAGATAGAGAAACAAGAAACACCTCAAAAGGTTGTAAGAAGTCTAAGTCACTAGCTACAATAACATTGTTAGACGTTTAAAGAGGAAATCTGTAGTTCAAGCAATAAGACGTGACACCCTGCCACATTTTTGCCAAACAGCTCAGGAAAGGGTTTCTGATGTGGTACAACAGTTGAACTAAGTTAATCAGGTATTTGTAAGTTGTATATTTTAGGACTCAATGGGAATACAATATGTATACGACATACTATACTATACTGTGTATGTGTGTGTGTGTGTGTGTATATATATATATATATACACACACACACACCGATCAGCCATAACATTATGACCACTGACAGGTGAAGTGAATAATTCTGATATCAAAGGATTCTCAACAAAGTATTAAAAATGAACATTTTATTTATGATTGTGTTGATTTGTCCAATTACATTTGAGCCCTTGAAATAAGGGGACTGTGTATGAAAATGGTTGCAATTCCTAAAAATTTCATACGATATTGTTGTTCAACCCCTTAAATTAAAGCTCAAAGTCTGCACTTCAATTACATCTCGGTTGTTTCATTTCAAATCCATTGTGGTGACGTACAGTGCCAAAATAATGAAAGTTGTGTCAGTGTCCAAATATTTTCAGATCTAACTGTATATATACAGTATAAATATATATATATAATTGTATAGCTATATCAGGGCAGATGGATATTGGATAAATGTATGATACAAGGGTAGTACATTTCCCTGTTTTACATGCATATGTGCACATTTTTACAGTAAGTACTGCTTCTACACGCATATAGCTTTAAAAGAAGTATGGTTTAATTAGTGGGTTGTGGTCAGGGATGGTGGCCAAGCGTAAATGCCATTGCCTTGAACTCCAATAGTTGTGAGTTCTAATCATGAGAAATGTGGTGTTTTTTTCCTATAAGCTTACTCCTATACCTAATCCTAACCTTAATTGTTTTTGTTGTCGAATCTTACCCCTAACCTTAATCCTAAGCTTAACCATCCAGAGAATTAGCAAACCTTAACTCTTGAACATTGTTTGTAGTGCAGCGCTTCCCTCGGTTTACATCCACATTTGGGAGTTGACGTCATCAACACCAACGGACTCTCCATTCATAACTTATTTGTGAACCAGAACACATAATTGGCAGTCCATGCTATTGTGTATAAGTGCATGTTCATTTTTAGGAGACTGAGTTTATATATACATACAGTTGTGCTCATAAGTTTGCATACCCTGGCAGAAATTGTGAAACTTTGGCATTGATTTTGAAAATATGACTGATCATGCAAAAAACGGTCTTTTATTTAAGGATAGTGATCAAATGAAGCCATTTATTATCACATAGTTGTGTGGCTCCTTTTTAAATCACAATGATAACAGAAATCACCCAAATGGCCCTGATCAAAAGTTTACATACCCTTGAAAGTTTGGCCTTGTTAGAGACACACAAGGTGACACACACAGGTGAAAATGGCAATTAAAGGTGAATTTCCCACACCTGTGGCTTTTTCAATTGCAATAAGTGTCTGTGTATAAACAGTTAATGAGTTTGTTAGCTTTCACGTGGATGCACTGAGCAGGCTAGATACTGAGCCATGGGGAGCAGAAAAGAACTGTCAAAAGACCTGTGTAACAAGGTAATGGAACTTTATAAAGATGGAAAAGGATATAAAAAGATATCCAAAGCCTTGCAAATGCCAGTCAGTACTGTTCAATCACTTATTAAGAAGTGGAAAATTCGGGGATCTCTTGACACCAAGCCAAGGTCAGGTAGACCAAGAAAGATTTCAGGCAAAACTGCCAGAAGAATTGTTCGGGATACAAAGAAAAAGCCACAGGTAACCTCAGGAGAAATACAGGCTGCTCTGGAAAAAGACGGTGTGTTGTTTCAAGAAGCACGATACGACGATACTTGAACAAAAATGAGCTGCATGGTCGAGTTGCCAGAAAGAAGCCATAACTGTGCCAATGCCACAGAAAAGCCCAGTTACAATATGCCCGACAACACCTTAACACGCCTCACAGCTTCTGGCACACTGTAATTTGGAGTAACGAGTCCAAAATAGAGCATCATGGTCACAACCATAAGCGCTATGTTTGGAGAGGGGTCAACAAGGCCTATAGTGAAAAGAATACCATCCCCACTGTGAAGCATGGTGGTGGCTCACTGATGTTTTGTGGGGGAGGGGGGGGCTCTAAAGTCACGGGGAATCTGCTGAAAATTGATGGCAAGATGAATGCAGCATGTTATCAGAAAATACTGGCAGACAATTTGCATTCTTCTGCACGAAAGCTGCGCATGGGACGCTCTTGGACTTTCCAGCATGACAATGACCCTAAGCACAAGGCCAAGTTGACCCTCCAGTGGTTACAGCAGAAAAAGGTGAAGGTTCTGGAGTGGCCATCACAGTCTCCTGACCTTAATATCATCGAGCCACTCTGGGGAGATCTCAAACGTGCGGTTCATGCAAGACTACCAAAGACTTTGTATGACATGGAGGCATTTTGCCAAGATGAACTAAGGGTATGCAAACTTTTGAACAGGGGTCAGTTAATTTTTTTCTTTGTTGCCATATTTTGTTTTATGATTGTGCCATTCTGTTATAACCTACAGCTGAATATGAATCCCATATGAAATAAAATACGTGTTTTGCTTGCTCACTCATGTTTTCTTACCATTTTTACAAATGGTACATACAGCTCCGGAAAAAATTAAGTGACCTCTTCACCTCTTTCTTTCCTATCCAAAAAAGGTTTTGAGTGAGGAACAGAAGGGTTAAAATTAAGAGGCCACTGCAAATTGAACGCTTCTGTTCCTCACTCAAAACTTTCCTTTTCAACTTTTTTGGAAAGGAAAGAAAAAGATGCAATGGTCTCTTAATTTTTTCCGGAGCTGTATATTACCAATTCTCCAAGGGTATGGAAACATTTGAGCACAACTGTATATACCAAAACAGCTTGCTAATATAGTGATGAAGGATGCAAAAAAACAGGAAGCAGTGTGCCAAAATGTGGGGCATTACTCATGCAAATAGCATGCACATAACTTGCTTATAGGAACCAATCAAAAAGTTTGCTCAGATTCTGGCTGGGTACTGTACTTTTAACTGACCGATGAGTAGCAGCTCTTTTCCAGACCAGTGAATTACAGGTCTTGGCTGTGTTTTCATGGGGTCAGCTAGGCTTGTAAATACCTGCCTGGTGCCTGGAAAAAATCTTTAGCTTTACTCCTCTCTAACAACACCGCTACAGAAAGTGTCCAAACAGCCATTTCCTTGTTACCTATAGAGAAAAACACCCATGAACACATTGCACACTCAGAAGTACTGAGTCACGTGTTTTATTGGAGACATACTGTGTGAATATGGACACACCCACTGCAAATCATGACCAGGACTCTATCATTATACAAGGATTTGATGTGGACAATACTGGAATGGACTTGGAGAGAATGTTTTCTTCTAAAAAAGAATTTTTCACTCTAAAAAAAGAAAATTTCTCCAAGGGTCCTTTAGGGGTTCTACACA
>JACXGI010019184.1:0-12388 GCA_016801175.1 Esox masquinongy
GCACCAGGTGTCTTCAATATTGAACCTATTCACAATATTCTAATTTTCTGAGATACTGAATTTGGGGTTTTCATTAGTTGTCAGTTATAATCATCAAAATTAAAAGAAATAAACACTTGAAATATATCAGTCTGTGTGGAATGAATGTATACATTATACAAGTTTCACTTTTTGAATGGAATTACTGAAATAAATCAAAATTTTGATGATATTGTAATTTTATGACCAGCACCTGTATATGCACATTTAATTCACACACACACACATACACACATGCAGTATACACTCACTAGCGTACCTGACTAGAGCTTCCTTCAACCTGCTGTTCTGCTCCTCCAACTGCCTAACGTGGTAACTGGAGGCAGCTCCATCTGAACCTGAGCAGAAACAACAGGTCACCATTGCCAGACCTGTACCACAACACTGAAAGCTTTGCAGTTTGTAAAAGGATTTATTGGGGTGTTTTTGGAGTGTTTTATTGCATGGATGTAGAGAAGGTACTGCCCTCTGATGACTGACGACTGGGTAAAATAAATTAATAATGAATGGATAATAGTACAAACGAGCTGTATCGTAACTTATTAGTTCAGCCTTTGATGTAATTGATCGTAAATTGTCGTCAAATAAATAAACTTGTAATAAATTTAAAGGGAATATTTATTTTTGCACAACAAGTCCAAATGAGACTTGGCATCCACATTTAACCCAACCCCTGTAGATTGAAGATGTGCAGTTAGCAATAAGGGTTATCTGTCTTGATCAAGGTAACATTATTTTCTCCTCAGGGTTTTGATTTTGCACCCGTTTGGTTACTGGTCAGACGCTCCAACCGCTGGGCTACCAGCTACACCTGAATCCCACTTAATCACATGGTTGTAGTTCTCAGGTAAGGGTTTTTTTTCTCAAATAAAATGTGCCACTTGTAACATGAAGCTAGAAAGATGATGTGTGCTGATGATGCCACATTCTGCATGTCAGCACCCAAAGTCAGTGAGCTCAATGAGAGTTTAAAAAAGGAGTTACAGTCCAGTTGGTCTAAAGTAATAGACAGTTAGCTAGCTAGTATAACGTTTGGAAAGCTAGCTAGCTTGCTTCCAAAGAGCTTGCTAAGATTATGTAAACAATCAAATACATATATCATGTTATTACAACATTCACAGTAAACATAGGTATAATATCATCGGTTTGCTAACAGTAGCTCATGAAAATGTTATTCTATCTGTCTGCCTGACTGTTACATGAATCAGGATTTTGCAACTCATCTAGTTCCAGACCTTTCTTGAATTATGCAAGATAACTAGTTATTGTCTATGGCCATCTCATATTTCAGGATCTCCAGGTCCATGGTAACTACCTTTCTCTTCTATCTCATGTTTCAGGATATCTAGATTCATGGTAACTACCTTTCTCTTCTATCTCATGTTTCAGGATCTCCAGGTCCATGGTAACTACCTTTCTCTTCTATCTCATGTTTCAGGATCTCCAGGTCCATGGTAACTACCTTTCTCTTCTATCTCATGTTTCAGGATCTCCAGGTCCATGGTGAGCTCCTCTAGTCTCTCCTTCAGTGACTCCACTTCCTGTTGCAGAGACTCAGCACGCTCCTCAGCCATCTCCTTGTCCAGTGTGGCCATCTCTATAGCATCTGCCGTGTCTGCCATCTCCTCCATGTAGTGTTCCTTGGCCTCCTGGGCCTCCTTTGCCTCCTACAGTGGGGTCAGAAGTCAGCATTTTACTATACTAGGAGCAGTTATTTAGGGCTGTATTAGTAGTACTGGGAAGTATACTAGAAAAGGTTGTGTTTGCTGTTATGTGAAGGTCTGTAGTACAGGTTAAATATGTAATTCTGTGATCTACTGTGGTAAAGGTTATGTTTGTTGTTACGTGAGTTACTGTAGTAAAGGTTATATTTGTTGTTCTGTGAGGCGATATGGAAAACGTAGTATTTGTAGTTATGTGAAGTGCTGTAGTAAAGGTGACATTTGTTGGTAACTGAGGTACTGTAGTAAAGGCGATATTTGTTCTTACCTGAGGTACTGTAGTAAAGGTTGTATTTGTAGTTATGTGAGGTGTTGTAGTAAAGGCTGTATTTTTAGTTCTGTGAAGTGCTGTAGTAAAAGTGATATTTGTAGTTATATGAGGTGCTGTTGTAAAGGTGATATTTGTAGTTACCCGAGGTACTGTAGTAAAGGTTGTATTTGTTGTTCTGTATGGGACAGTAGTTAAGGTTACACTGTAGTTCTGTGAGGTTTAGTGTATTTACCTTCTTGGCCTCTTTGAGTTGTTTAGTGAGCTCATTCTGCTGTTCCTGCATCTTGTTTTTCCACTCTTGCAGCTGTTCCAGTTGGATTTTGTGTTTTTCCAGCTCCTTCAGCTTGGCCTTTACAATAGAAATAATAATAATAATATATATATTTTGTTTTGTTTCACCTTTACCAGGTAAGCTGTTTGAGAACCAATTCTCATTTACAACGATGACCTGATGACCAGGCCTCTGTTTATACAATTGAGTAACTGGGCCAACAGAGCACTGTTAATCTGTGAGAGAGATACTGGTTTGACCTGGGTTTGGGCTTTTCCCTGATCAGTTAAGTTTTTTTGTTTTCATCTGTTCTGTCAAGATGCAAGTATGTAGCCCATCTGTCTGGAAGGGATAATTCACAATGGACAATTAGTGCCCTGGAAAGGGGAGTGGCTCCCTGGAAAGGGGAGTGGCTCCCTGCAAATGGGGGTGGCTCTCATCCTCAGGGTCCTATTTAACAATAGGTAGGATTTCTAGTGAGAAACTAACCTGTAGCATGTGATCGTGACGGTTGCTTCCTGCTTATATGCTGAATTAATAAAGGTTCTATTTTGGTATTCAGACTTCTCTTGTTCATTTCTGGTAATTTACACGACACAATATATATAAATATTATATATATATATATAAATATTTTTTTTTACAATTTCATAAGCAACGAATCAATAAGTTACACCATATGAGATGATGGATTTATACAGAGCCCTCCAAAATGATTGGCACCCTATGTAAATATGACCAACTGTTGTTTATCAGCTTGATCTTATACAAAAAAAAATAGACACAACACCTTGTCCTCGGCTCTCTTTATCTTGAGAGTCTCTAACTTCTCCTCTAGATCCTTCACCTGAGCTCGGAGGGATTCCTCCTCCTGGAGAGGGAGACAAAGGAGGACTGAGGGATAATATAACACACCTACACACACACACACACACACACATAGGTGTATCCATGGAGACTTTAATTGTTAGTGTGAAACAACATGCTCCAGATTAACACTCCCATCCCACAACACCACTCCACACTAATAGACCTGGGTTGCCATAGCAACTTCCTCCCGAGAGTGAGGTTGGATGAAACCCTGATTATGAGAGTCATTATATTAAGCACATGAAAAAGTCCAAGATATTAGTTAACATGTTTATTATGGGAGTCTAAAAAATACTTTCCCGCCAGTTCAAATGTATATATCATACATATCGTACAGGATCTTCATATTTTATTATACATAGTAGACAAAGGCTTTATTATGGTTTTGACACCTGACTCATTGTAGATAGGACATAATTGATAGAGCATTTAACCTGGTCATAACCCTTGATTCCATTAATCATATTATACAGAACATAAAAATATAGCCTTTAATCAGGTTATTTAGATAAGATTCAACTATACCACCTGACTCATATACTGTAGATACAGACTCTATTATGATTAAAACACTTGGCTTCATTACTCCCATCATACTTTAGAAACAGCCTTCATTATGGTTCAAACACCCGACTCATATCATACTGTAGACAGTGCCTTCATTACGGTTATAATACCTGAGTAATATTATAATGTAGATAGAGCCTTTATTACAGTTATAATGCCTGAGTAATATCATAGTGCAGATAGAGCCTTTATAATGGTTATAATACCTGACTTATATCCTTGTCTTGATAATTAACACCTGACTCATATACTACAGAGCACTGAAGATCAATAGTGCCTTAACCTGGTTATAATACCTGACTTATATCCTTATTTAGATAATTAACACCTGACTCATATACTACAGAGCACTGAAGATCAATAGCGCCTTAACCTGGTTATAACACTTGACTTATATCCTTGTTTAGATAATTAACACCTGACTCACATACTACAGAGCACTGAAGATCTATAGTGCCTTTACCTGGTTATAACACATGACTTATATCCTTGTCTAGATAATTAACACCTGACTCATATACTACAGAGCATGGAAGATCAATAGCGCCTTAACCCGGTTATAACACCTGACTTATATCCTTGTTTAGATAATTAACACCTGACTCACATACTACAGGGCACTGTAGATCAATAGTGCTTTTACCTGGTTATAACACCTGACTTATATCCTTGTCTAGATAATTAATACTGACTCATAAACTACAGAGCATGGAAGATCAATAGCGCCTTAACCCGGTTATAACACCTGACTTATATCCTTGTTTAGATAATTAACACCTGACTCACATACTACAGAGCACTGTAGATCAGTAGTGCTTTTACCTGGTTATAACACCTGACTTATATCCTTGTCTAGATAATTAACACCTGACTCATATACTACAGAGCACGGAAGATCAATAGCGCCTTAACCCGGTTATAACACCTGACTTATATCCTTGTTTAGATAATTAACACCTGACTCATACTACAGAGCACTGTAGATCAATAGTGCTTTTACCTGGTTATAACACCTGACTTATATCCTTGTCTAGATAATTAACACCTGACTCATATACTACAGAGCACAGAAGATCAATAGCACCTTTACCTAGTTATAACACCTCACTCCACCTGTATGTGTTTTCCACTGTACCTTGCTGGGGAGCGGGGGAGGAGCTGCATTTGGGGAGAGGAGCCCTCCAGGTGAGGGGATGATAGGGGCCCCCAGCGGGGTCTGGGCTGGGGTGGAGGGCTCGCTGCTGCTTATTTCTCCAGCCGAGGCTGATGCTGACCCAGAGGGCCCTGCCTTGGAGGCCCCGGTGCCCGCAGGACGACTGGGCTGGAGGATGAAGAGGGCAGAGAAGGAGAGCGTTGGAGGGAGAGAGGAAGATGGATGGCTTGAATTAGAGAGGAGACAGTAGGTTAGACCATTCAAGTCTGTCTTATACTCTGGGAACACACACACTGATACTCTGGAATAAATGCCATGTGAATGAACACAGATGTCCAATCAAATAATAGGTCAAATGTGTCTTAAAATCTCTTACAACAAAACTGCTGAATAACTGAAGATTAGTGTAAAAAAAGGATCTGGGCCTTGTGACAAAAAGGCAGAAAGACAATCGTACACATTGAGTAGTGCAAATCCCATAGTAGAGCACTGGCTTTCTATATGCACATATGTACACTCTTCCCTGGAGGCTGGATCCCCAACCTCCCCCTGGATCCCCGATCTCCGCAGCCTCAAAATTCAACTGAATATACAAAAAACGCCAGAAAAAGGCATGAAGAATAAAACAGAGGAAAGTGGAAAAATCCAGTTTCATACAGTGAGCCAACTCAAGAAGACCAGAAACCAAATTCCTCTGTAGGAAGCTGGGCTCACCTTGGGCCTCCTGGTAGTGGTCTGAAGAACACAGGAGAAGAGATCATTGGAAACGAGGAGACACGGAGTAGAGATCAAAGGAAGTGAAGAGAGGAGAGGAGAGGCACAAACAACAGGGTTAGTTGCATGGTGGCACCAGTCAGTTACAGCACATAATCAGTCAAGTGAGGAGTCAAAGCACAAATGGTATATATAATATATATATATATAAATATATGTATATATATATGTATATATAAATAAATAAATATATATATATATATATATATATATTCTGTATATATATATATATATATATATATATATATATATATATACAGAATAGGGTGATATAGGCCCTGGCCTAAAGTAGTGTACTATGTATGGAATAGGGTGATACAGGCCCTGATCTAAATTAGTGTACTATGTATGGAATAGGGTGATATAGGCCCTGATCTAAAGTAGTGTACTATATATAGAATAGGGTGATATAAGCCCTGATCTAAAGTAGTGTACTATATGTGGCATAGGGTGATATAGGCCCTGATCTAAAGTAGTGTACTATATATGGAATAGGGTGATGTAGGCCCTGATCTAAAGTAGTGTACTATGTATGGAATAGGGTGAAATAGACCCTGGTCTAATGTAGTGTACTATATAAAGAATAGGGTGATATAGGCCCTGGTCAAAAGTTGTGTACTATATAGGGAATAGAGGAATATTTGCCCTGGTCTAAAGTAGTGTACTATATATGGTGTCTGTCTGGACACACATTGTTTAACCACAGAGATACAGAGACAGAAAGAGACATAGAGAGAGAGACATAGTGAGAGAGAGAAAGACAGAGGGAGAGACAGAAAGACACAGAAAGACAGAGAGGGAGAAAGAGACAGAAAGACAGACAGAGACAGACACAGAGAGAGAGACAGAGAGAGAGACAGAAAGACAAGAGAGACAGCGAGCAAGCGAGAAACAGACATAGAGAGTGAGAGACAGACAGAGACAGACAGAGAGAGAGCAAAAGACAGACAGACAGAGAGAGCGGTAGAGAGACAGACAGACAAAGAGCGAGATAGAGACAGACAGAGACAGATTGGTACCACCAGTGTCTGTTTGATTAATGTGTGCTTTGTGTCTGCAGAGAAACAACTGGCATCACAACCATATGTTTGCAAACGTCTAAGAAGCCCATTTCAATTACTCAGTTGATTTTCAGAGCCCATTCCACCAGAATACTTAAACCCATATAAAGGAACCAGTATATTACCAGTTGCTACGGGTACTGGCAGACTGATATTCTGAGGCTACTACGGGCACCTGAACACTGATGACAACATCTATCTCTGAACACCTAACGATCTGACAACATCTAACCCCCTGACAACATCTAACCATCTCTGAACACCTAACCATCTGACAAGACCTCATCATCTTACAACATGTAACCCATCTGACCAGTTCACATCTCCCCCATATAACAACATCTAACCCCCTGACAACATCTAACCTATCTGACAACATCAACCACCAGACAACATCTAACCTCCTGACAACATCTAACCTATCTGACAACATCTAACCAATCTGACAACATCTAACCACCTGACAACATCAACCACCTGACAACGTCAGACATCTAACCTATTTGACAACATCAACCACCTGACATCTAACCTATCTGACAACATCTAACCTATCTGACAACATTTAACCACCTGACAACATATAACCAATCTTGGAACATCTAACCACCTGACAACATCTAACCTACAGTGGATATAAAAATTCTACACACCTCTGTTAAAATGCAAGGTTCTTGTGATGTAAAAGAATGAGTCAAAGATAAATCATGTCAGAACTTTTTCCACTTTTAATGTGACCTATAACATGAACAATTCAATTGAAAAACAAACTGAAATCTTTGAGGGGGAAAAATAAAAACACACAATAACCTGGTTGCATAAGTGTGCACACCCTTAAACTACTACTTTGTTGAAGCACCTTTTGATTTTATTACAGCACTCAGTCTTTTTGGGGAGGAGTCTATTAGCATGGCACATCTTGACATGGCAATATTTGCCCACTCTTCTTTGCAAAAGCGCTCCAAATCTGTCAGATTGCGAGGACATCTCCTGAGCACAGGCCTCTTCAGATCACCCCACAGATGTTCAATTGGATTCAGGTCTTGGCTCTGGCTGGGCCATTCCAAAACGTTAATCTTCTTCTGGTGAAGCCATGCTTTTGGATGTGTGCTTTGATTTGGATGTGTGCTTTGGGTCGTTGTCGTGCTGAAAGGTGAACTTCCTCTTCATCTTCAGCTTTCTAATGGACGCCTGAAGGTTTTGTGCCAACATTGCCTGGTATTTGGAACTGTTCATAATTCCTTCCACACTGACTAAGGCCCCGGTTCCAGCTGAAGAAAAACAGCCCCAAAGCATGATGCTGCCACCATCATGCTTCACTGTGGGTATGGTGTTCTTTGGGTGATATGCAGTGTTGTTTTTGCACCAAACATACCTTTTGGAATTATGGTCAAAAAGTTCAACCTTGGTTTTATCAGACCATAACACATTTCCCCATGTGCTTTTGGGGGACTTGATGTTTGTTTTTGCAAACTTCAGCCGGGCTTGGATGTTTTTCTTTGTAAGAAAAGGCTTCTGTCTTGCCACCCTACCCCATAGCCCATTCATATGAAGAATACGGGAGATTGTTGTCACATGTAGCACACAGCCAGTACACGCCAGAAATTCCTGCAGTTCCTTTAATGTAGCTGTAGGCCTCTTGGAAGCCTCCTTGACCAGTTTTCTTCTGGTCTTTTCATCAATTTTGGAGGGACATCCAGTTCTTGGTAATGTCTCTGTTGTGCCATATTTTCTCCACTTGATGATGACTGACTTCACTGTGTTCCATGGTATATCTAATGCTTTGGAAATTCTTTTTTACCCTTATCCTGACTGATATCTTTCAACAATGAGATCCCTCTGATGCTTTGGAAGCTCTCTGTGCACCATGGCTTTTGCTCTGAGATGCTGACATGATTTATCTTTGTCACTTTAAATGATGGCACGTGTGTAATGACTTCTATTTAACATGAGTTTGAATGTGATTGGTTAATTCTAAACACAGCCACATTCCCAATTATAAGAGGGTGTGCACACTTATGCAACCAGGTTATTGTAAGGTTTTTATTTTTCATTTTTCCCCCTCGAAGATTTCAGTTTGTTTTTCAATTGAATTGTTCACATTATAGGTCACATTAAAAGTGGAAAAAGTTCTGACATGATTTATCTTTGTCTAATTCTTTTGCGTCACAAAAACCTGGCATTTTAACAGGGGTGTGTAGACTTTTTATATCCACTGTATCTGAGAACATCTAACATATCGGACAACATCTAACCTATCTGACAACATCTAACCTATCTGACAACATCTAACCTATCTGACAACATCTAACCTATCTGACAACATCTAACCTATCGGACAACATCTAACCATCTGTTAAGGTCCTCTACTTCTAAGGATCACTCCATCTCACAGTCCTCATTTTCCCCTCTTTCCTCTACTCCCTCTTGCCTCCTCTTCCACTCTCCTCTTTACTCTCTTTTCTTTCCTCCCTCACTCCAATTCTTGCTTTCTCCCTCATTTCATTCCTCTTTCTTTCCATTATTATAACTGAGAGACAGGCTAAAGTCCCTGGGAGCTCCTTATTGGATTAGATCTGTGGACTATTCAGCAGATATTAGTGTTATCACCAGGAGGGAGGGGCTTACAGGCTATACAGGCTATACAGTACTACTGTACTATAATATAATGCAATATACTTCACTATAATATACTATAGCGTACTATACTGTAAGACAATATACTAAAACGCAACATACTGTACAGTACTATATTGTATTATAATGTATTATACTATACTGTACTTTAATGTACTGTACTAAAGCGTATTGACATTGATTGAAATATCACAATATATTGATTTGTCATTTTGTTCAGCACAATTTACAAAACCACCAGACAGTATTCCGGACAGGTATGGAAGTGGCTGATAAATTATTAAAATGTAAATGTTGCCCGGTAGAAACAAGGGTTGGATACAACCACATTTACTGGCCAGTCAATTCAGAAAGTAAACCAAATTCCAAATTCTGGTTTAAAGTTTTCCTCGAAAAACATTAAAGCATTAGAATTGGATTTGTCATTTCAGTGTCTTTGACACTTTCCCATCGTTTTGCAGCAGCTCTTATCTAGAGTGACTTAAGATAGGTAAGTGGGAGACGACCACAGAAGTAGGAAGTGCATTTTACTATTTTTTCTGAATTGACTGAAGTTTGGATGGGATGGAGCATTACCCAGCTGCATTTATTAATGAATGCTGTTAGTGACATGCTGTTAATAACATACTGTAAGTGACATGCTGTTAATGACATGCTGTTAGTGACGGACTGTTAGTGACATACTGTTAATAATATGCTGTTAGTGACATACTGTTAATAACATGCTGTTAGTGACATACTGTCAGCAACATGCTGTTAGTGAAATTCTGTTAATACCATGCTGTTAGTGACATACTGTTAATAACATGCTGTTAGTGACATACTGTTAATAATATGCAGTTAGTAACAATGCTGTTAGTGATATTCTGTTAATAACATGTTGTTAGTGATATTCTGTTAATAACACACTGTTAGTGACATGCTGTTAATAATATGCAGTTAGTAACAATGCTGTTAGTGACATGCTGTTAATAACATGCTGTTAGTGACATACTGTTAATAACATGCAGTTAGTAACAATGCTGTTAGTGAAATGCTGTAGGTAATACTCTATGTGGCAGATTGTGCCATATTCTGTAACAGTATATAACAGAGGACGGTTTAAATAATCCCTTCATGAAATGAGAAATGGATTGATCAGGATTACCACGCTGTCAACAGAGGGGACACAAGAGAAAGATGACAACAACTGAAAGATTACAACATCAACATTAACATTAGATGGTGGTCTGTACCTTCCGGGGGGCAGGAGTCTGTCTCATCATATTTGCAGGGGAAAAAGACCCACACACACACACACACACACACACAACCCGCCGCACACACCGTCACACACACTAGGATGAGAAGACACTCAGTCACACAGTACCAAAGACAGACAGCCAACAGACAGTAAGAGAGACAGTCAGGCAGACAGGTTGACAGACAGAAAGACAGCCAGGCAGACAAACAGTCAGACAACAGGCAGTAGCTCAGCTAAGGCAGGATGGAAGGAGGCTGCAGTGCAAATGGCCGATGTCAGATTGTTCTCTCTCTCAGCTCCTTTCTGTTCTCTTCTCGCCAAACCAGTCCAGCGTCCCTGTGTAGTCCTTAAGATTTGCGCTGCAGCATTTGGTTGCTAGTACGAAATCAAAACGCTCTGCTCCGCCATGTTGCCAGATTATGTGACATCCCCCCGACCTTCCTACTCCCTGTCAGATTAACTCGCCCTGATCTGGCATCCTACTGTGCAGCAAGCTGAAGCTGTTTTGTTCACCAAGCACAGCTCTTCTCTCCTGCTCTTGGCCTCACTCCCCCTCCCTCTCTCCTCTCTTGTGCTTACAGTGATCAGCCAACCACTGTCTTGCTTGTAAATTACATCACTCCTGTGGCCTATCTCCCCCTCCCAGATGAATGGAGAGAAGAACGGGTAGAGATTATGTACAGGGGAGGGAGGGGAAGGTGGAGATGGAGAGAGGGAGGAAGCTAGGGAGAGAAAGGGAAAGAGAGTGAGGGAGTTAGAGATGGAGAGAGCGACAGAGAATAGAGTTAACCTAATAATGTGAACTTAGAATTTTGGATCGATTATAGTTGTTTACTAGCTTTGAAAATGAAAACAAATGCTTCCCATGCCAATAAAATCCCTTTGAATTGAATTGAGAGTTTAGGAGAGGGCAAGGAGGAGGTAGAATAGGACATAAGAGTAGGGAGGAGAGGTGTAAAGGGAGGAGTGTGATTGAGGGAGAAGACGTAAAGAGAGAGAGGAGAGTTGGGGGGGTGCTAGAGAGAGGGGAGGAGAGGTGGAGAGAGAAAAGGATGGAGGAGAGGGAGGAGAGTTGAAGAGGGATTACTGGGAGAAAAGGGAGTACAGATGGAGAGGGAGGAGAGATGGAGTTAGAGAGGGAGGAGAGGTGGAGAGTTAGAGCGGAGAGGGAGAGGTAGAAAGAGGGGAAGGGAGGGTTGAAGAGGGTAACGTGTAGCAATGATAAATCTCTCCTGTATCCTAGCAACTAGGCAACACCTCCCTATTTTTCCCTGTGGCTTCATTAGAATAGGATTGCCAAAGTGCTTGTGTATGTGTGTGTGTGCTGTACAGGACAGAAAGGGTGTCTACACTCCTAGTGGTGACGACACGTCAAGATTTTGTTTACAGTGCCAAAGACAATGGGTTATCCTAACCCTTCACAATGCCAAAGACAATAGGTTATCCTAACCCTTCACAATGCCAAAGACAATAGGTTATCCTAACCCTTCACAGTGCCAAAGACAATGGGTTATCCTAACCCTTCACAATGCCAAAGACAATAGGTTATCCTAACCCTTCACAATGCCAAAGACAATAGGTTATCCTAACCCTTCACAGTGCCAAAGACAATGGGTAATCCTAACCCTTCACAGTGCCAAAGACAATGGGTTATCCTAACCCTTCACAATGCCAAAGACAATGGGTTATCCTAACCCTTCACAATGCCAAAGACAATGGGTTATCCTAACCCTTCACAATGCCAAAGACAATGGGTTATCCTAACCCTTCACAATGCCAAA
>JACXGI010019185.1:0-12390 GCA_016801175.1 Esox masquinongy
AATTTTCTGAGATACTGAATTTGGGATTTTCATTAGTTGTCAGTTTTAATCATCACAATTAAATGAAATAAACATTTGAAATATATCAGTCTGTGTGTAATGAATTAATATAATATCCAAGTTTCACTTTTTGAATGGAATTACTGAAATAAATCAACTTTTTGATGATATTCTAATTATATGACCAGCACCTGTATAGACTTATAGCCACAGTGACAAGAGTCCAGGCTGGTTGCTCATAGCCTGAAATAATCTTCAACACTCCATTTTAAAATCTTCCATTAAGTATTTTAGCACATTGAGAAAAGCTTTCAGTGCTTACATAGCCAGTTCTTGAGTATGGATCCTTCAGTGATAGGAATAGTGTTACAATTCCCAAAGCACAACGAATTTTAGTTTCTTTGGAAGGGACATGGCTTTGAAAAGATCATGTGGGAGGAGTTACAACATATTCACTTGTTCAATTAAATTACAGAAATGTAACTTAGATTTAAAGGAGTAGTTCACCCAAACATGAAAATTTGCTGATAATTTACTCACCCTCAGGCCTAAAAATAATTTAGGAGTACATTTACTTGCATTGTTTAAAGGAGGCATGAAATAAAATCCTAAAAATCTTAAATTCTGTTTTAATGAAGAATGAAACTCAGATACCTCTTGGAGGGCCTAAGGGTGAGTAAATGATCAGCAAATTTTCATTTTTGGGTGAACTATTCCTTTAACTGTGGCTTACCCTTCTTTGTCAGTTATGTATGCAACTACAATATTGACTAAGTGTTGCCGTGTTGAGTCCGTGAGTTTTCCATGTTCTTTATATTCAGCCAAAATCACTGGTCCACCTGCCTTTTCCTCCAAAATTCCATTGACAAACTAATAATAAAAAAAAATGTGTTGTAATGCCTCATAATACAAAAATGTGAATATCTATACAGAAACAACCCAGCTGGTAAATTATGAATTTTAACAGAATCACCTGTTTTGCCTCAAAAGTCTCATCAAATCGAGGTCTCTTGGAGCTTGGTCCAGCACTGTCATCAGTCTCAGAGGACAATGATAGTGTGTCAGTTTGAGAGCTACAAGAGGAATCGAGGACTGGGCATTCTGGAAGTACAAATTAAAGACACATTAAACCACATTTAAACATTTTAAATGAGCTGCATGGCAATTATGAAGAAATTAATTTTAAAATCATAGTTGGTCCTGAGCCAAATTTCGAAAGGTTTGACGTCGTAGATTATTGTATATTATACACTGCTCAAAAATATTACGGGAACACGTAATCATCCCAGTATAACACTAAGTAATTTAAGCTTTAGGGATATCAATCTGTCCAGTTATGAGCCATAGGTGATTGCTAATCAATGTCACCTGTAGCAGGCTACTGGTGTGCCTGTTTCTGACGGAACTGTAAGAAACAGTCTCCATGATGGTGGGATGAGTCTCCATCATGGGATGAGTCTCCGTGATGGTTCCAATGGCAGACCTGACAATTCACGTGTTCTCTGGCGAAAGCCAATCGAGCTGCACGGTGCTGGGCTGTGAGCACAGGTCCCACTAGAGGACATCCGGCCCTCATGCCACACTCATGGAGTCCATTTCTGACAGTTCGGTCCGAAATAGGCACACCAGTAGGCCACTGGAGGTCATTTTAGGGCTCTGGCAGTGCAGGTCCTATTTCTCCTCACACAAAGGAGCAGATACTGGTCCTGCTGCTGGGTTGATTCCTTTCTACAGCCCTTTCCGGTCTTCCTCATGTAACGGCCCGTCTCCTGGTATCTCCTCCATGCTCTTGAGACTGTACTGGGAGACACAGCAAACCTTCTTGCGACGGCATGTATGGATGTGCCATCCTGGAGGAGCTGGACTACCTGTGCAACCTGAATGGGCTGCAGGTACCGCCTCATGTTACCAGTAGTGACAAGGACACCAGCAAAATGCAAAACTAGAGAAGAATTAATCAGGAAGGATAAGGAGAGAGCAACTTTCTGTGGCCACCACCTGTAAAACCATTCCCCTTTTGGGGGATGTCTTGCTGTTGCCTCTCCAGTGCACCTGTTGTCACTTTCATTTGCACCAAAACAGGTGACAGATTCACAATTGCTTATGCTTCCTAACTGGACAGATTGATATCCATGAAGTTTACTTGACTTGGTGTTATACTGTGATGATTACGTGTTCCCTTAATTTTTTTGAGCAGTGTATTTAATATAATCAAAGTATACTATTTATAATATTATGAAATATTTATAAAACTTAATTTGTAAAGTCTGCACTATAGTGATGCACACTCCACTTATCAATTCTTTTGAATTTGGCTATATTGCTTAAGGACATTTTCCCAAAACTGAAAATTTTTAAATGGAAAAAACCTTCAATTACTTACTATCATATTGTTTCATACCTAAGAGCTATGGCAGAGTGAAATATTTTCAGCATATAGCGACTTAAAATTCAGTGTTTTCCTCACATAATGCTAGCCTGTAGCTTTGAAATATTCTGAATATAACTGGATATGTGGACTACTTCATGGAAGACATTGTTTGTAAATGAGCAACATTCCAATCTGTGTTCCACAGACAAATAACAGATTTGTACTGACATGAAAGTGCAAATATATATATGTAAAGTATTCCTTTAATTAATTTAATAAAGTGTGCTAGGTTAGTATTTGTATTTCACAGATACAACACTTGCCTGAATCTTGGTCAACAACTCTCCAAAGTATATCATGTGATCTCTCCTCCAGCAGGTCAGTGAATACATCCTCATCTACCTCCACACCAGTGTCATCTTGTAAAATTTAATTTTTCTCATGGATTGAAAATTTCTTCTTGACTTTATGGAGGACAAGTTTTTACTCCACATCCAGCCAATACAGTACATTACAGCACATTCAAACTCAATACAGCAACGATAACTACTTTAGCTAAAAGTGTATAAGATTCAATTGAAGAACATACTGTACCCTGTCATCAAACTGTTGTAATCTGCTCCGTCAATTTTAACCAATTTCTTCTTTCTTCCATATACTACTTTGAAGAGCATTGCGTTACTAGAGAATAAAAACAAAAACCCTCAAATTTCAACTAAACTTTTGAAAAGTTTTAAGGTTTAAGTAATATGTTTCACATGGTACCCTCAGGACTTACTCCACGACAAAATATAATTTTGTTTGATTGTCGTTTGCTGTGAAAACTGCTGTCCATTTAGTACACTTCAGTTTTAAAAAAAAAAGCTACACGTATCACTACAGAATAGAAAATGCAGGTGGTTTGACGTGTTTGAACGTTCAACTTTAAATTTTCAGGACGCTTTCTGTGAGAACGAATACCCGTTCTCACGTCGTGCTTTCCGCGGGAAAAGGTTGAGTCTTCAGCTAAAAGACAGTGAAAGACCGCGGTGCCGTGCTAGCCACGTAGTCTTTAAATACATTAACAAAATTCCCGTGGTGAGGCGACTAAACTATATTAATGGGAAATACTGGTTAATTAAATAAATACACCGTAAATATTTTATTATTTATTAAACTTAATTAGGTTAAACTAACAAATCTAACGATATTTCGCGTACTGTACATTTGGAGTCCATGTGCAACATATTTTGTGCCATAAATCTCTAATAGTGTTCATAAATTTACATAATATAATTAATCAAAAATATAATTGTATATATACGTATTATTTGATATTTGAAGCCAATCCATGTGCCAATTCACATACGCTTACCTGAGATACACGTGGTGCTCAAATTAACTGACTCAGAATCTGCACTGCCACTTTGCAATATTAAAACTATTTTCTAAATATCATTATAAATCAAACATGTTCTTACCTATCACACAATTCTTTAAAAGACAATACAAACATGCCATTGAAATGGACACTAATCTCCTCAGTCGATTTCCGAACTGAAAAGAGGCGTAGAGGATTGTGGGAAATACACTTAAATGCTTAACACTGTAAAATAACCATCTTTATTGATGCAATTTTACACTTATAGGTAAAAATATACTCAAGTTTTAACACTAGGCAACACCAAAATTTTTACACCGGAAATTTAGCTCCGGTAAATTTGCTGTGTGTAGTGCACGGCACTCGGTTTTGTTTTCTTTTTGTCCTTATTAAAAGCTCCTTCTTCGACCCTGCATTTGCCTCCGCCTCTCCGTAAACGTGACAAGATGAGAATTATACAACCACTAAGTAGGCCTAAAGCTAGCCTATTGAGCTCCTAAAGGGACATGAGAATATGTTGTATGGACAGGGCATAATAAACTGTGAGAATTGATAAGATGTGTTGCAATTTTGGTGAAGGTCAATTCCCTTATTTAAACAAACAATGTTGTATCTCTGTGCATGTAACATGTATTTGCATTCCTGTGGGGAGTTCAGAGTGAGTGAGAACGATTGAGGACAGAACAAGCTGTGTGTCTATATTCTCTTAGGCCATGAATAAATCTCACTGTCCTCTACAGTGGCTGATTGCGGTTTCTTATTGGTTAAGTCCGAAACATAATTTTTGGCTAAATCTAACACTGTCATTTTTTCAAGGTCTCCTTGGTCAAATCGAGAAGCGCACTAGGTGCGCAGCTGTTGTACCAAGTGATAGGTAGGCCTACAGTAGTGTAGTGGTGTATTTGTTTAAACGTAAATCAGTTACAGTATACAGTATGCATCAAATTTGGTCAGTTAGATCCAATTAAAGTTCAGTCATAAAACCTTTTTCTGGAAGTTAGAAATTGGAAAAATACTTCAAAATGTCAGTAAATCGTAAGTTCATCACGTTTGCACCGATTTACTGATCAATTAATGATACATTTGCATAGTTTGGTTTGCCGCGGCATCTTACATATTTTTGTTTTTACCCCGGACAGATGTTTTGATGAATTCATACACCCATAAATGTCATATACGTGATGAATGTGTTTAGTGTGTGAAATCGAAGAGCAGCACAATACAATCTGCAAAAAAAAAAGACACTTGAAAGAAGTGAATTCGGTGCATTAAGGGAGGACCTTTCCTGTCAGGCTAGTCATTGGAACCAAGGATATAGGCACGTGAGCGTGCATGCGCAGTAAACAGTACCTCACACTGAATAAAGCCATAGATGTGCTCAGGAGAACAAACACAAAAACAAATAAAAAAAATGGATGGGGGAGAAACAGAGACTAAACTAGAGAGTATTTTGTAAATGCTGTTCTTCCAAATGATGTTCTCTGATAAATAGTCAGGATGTTTTCGCATGTTTTACATAAAACATCAACCAATGTATGGCCCTTCTAGATGTCAGTGACACTCAGCCAACTGAAGCATAAAACAGACAGTGGTTGCGAGTGGCAACCTGTGAAGCTCTGGTGAACTCCATGCCAAGAGGGTTAAAGCAGTGCTGGAAAATGATGATGGCCACACAAAATATTGACACTTTGGGCCTAATTTGGACATTTTCACTTAGGGGTGTACTCACTTGTTGCCAGCGGTTTAGACATTAATGGCTGTGTGTTGAGTTATTTAGAGGGGACAGCAAATTTACACTGTTATATAAGCTGTATACTCACTACTTTACATTGTAGCAAAGTGTCATTTCTTCAGTGTTGTCACATGAAAAGATATACTCAAATATTTACAAAAATGTGAGGGGTGTACTCACTTTTGTGAGATACTGTATGTCCTTTCACAGGCTGATCACCATCCCCATCTTGTGGTTGATTGTTATTGTTGCCATCTTTCATGATGATTGATATGCTTGTAGAGTTCACAACTTCACAACTTAATATTTGTACAACAGTCAAATTATACATATCTCACCAAGTTGTTTTGCTTTTTATTACACCGGGCCAAAACATGTGCACTTGAGGAAACACATTTCTCAGGGAACAACAAGAGTTGAGCTCACAGGTGGCCTACTCACCACAGGTTGCTAGAGTGCAACAAGACCATGCAGACATGTCTGACATATTTACATTTTAGTCATTTATCAGACACTTTTATCCAAAGTGACTCACAGTAAGTACAGGGACATTTTCCCCAGAACAACATAGGGTAAAGCGTCTTGCACAGAAACACAGTGACAAATGGCCCAGTCAGGATTCGAACTGGAACCTTCCAATTACAAGCCTGACTCTCTAACTACTGAGCCACTGACACCTTGAGAGACGAATGCTTTATTCTGTATTTGGATGATGTCTTGTGTTTCGCCAAGACATTCAACATCCAGTGAGTTGGAAGGTTAGTCAAACAGAGTCAAAAGGACATCAAACATAAAGGACATCAAAGCAGTGCTGGCTCTTGGAGACCAGTGTTGAAAAGTCCACTTTTCCAAGAAATTGGAAAAATCCTGGAAGAATTAAGTCTGAAGAAACTTCCAAAAGACTGGATACACCCAGCACAGTTGGTAAAGTATGGAAATTGCTTGGACCTTTTTGTTACTATCGCACATTTTCCCAGGATTTTTCCACAATCATGAAACCAGACTATGAGCTGCAGGAAGTGAAGGGTGTGCAGAGGAAATGCCAGCAGAAAAATCAAGGAAGGGGAATGGAGCTCAGCTGTTGTCAAGAACACCTGTTTTGTGGACTGAGGAGCAATAGAGATTCTCTGGACCAACTGATTGACACATTGGCCAACCCCCCTGTTCTAGCAGGGTGTCCGCGGGTCCTTAAAAAGTAAATTAATTAATTAATCTAAATAAAAGGCCTTGAAAAGTCTTACATTGTCTTATTTAATCTTTTTAAAGGTCTTTATGATTTCAGTCAGAATGTTAGATGTCAGCAAGACATCACAGTTGGCTGCTTTTCTCCCAACACCATTGTTCATGAGGAAGACAGTACCAAGCTAGGTAATTTAGCTATCTACACAGTAGAGATTGACTGTAAAACCCACAGGTACCATAAGAAAGTGCAAATTCAATCAGAAGAAGACAACAGCAACTTTGCTTTGTGGTTGACATCTGTTGATGGGAAAGAAAACGAAGCCTGCTGTGTTTTTGCAGTCTTTCAAACTTGGAACTATGGGAATTAAATCTGTGGAATCCCATATGAAGTGTAAGAAACACAAAAACAACAAAAAAGCTGCGAAAAGCCAACAACCAAATGACCGACATTTCTCAGTTCTGTTTAGTTGTATCACAGACGACAGTCCCACGAAGTACAGCCAGTAATAATGTTATTGTTAGCAGTAGGCTTACTGCTCTAACAACAGTGGGTACGTCATATAAATTGGTGTCCTTATGTATTTTTTGCATGGGCTATTGTTATGAAATTGGTCTTAAATTGAATTCAAAGTGACATTAAAAAGTCTTAAAATTAACTTGCTGAAACCCTGTCTAGCCTACCCTAACTTCAACACTCGCTTTACTTACTACCAACACACAGACCCCTCAAAAAAGCGTCTGTGAGCTGTATTGTATCAACAACTGAATGGCAAGCTGAGAGTCATTGACTATGGCTCATTGCCTAAGAACTCTATCACCGGCTGAGAAGTACTATAGCCTTCATTCAGAAAAACAAGAGTTTCTCAGATTGACGTGGGCTGTATGTGGAAACTTCAGAGATGATTTGTTTTATGCCTCTTACTTCACCATTTATACCGTTAACAATCCACTGACCTACATGGCATTAGCTCCTCCAAGCTGAATGCCATGAATCCTGAATAGGTTGGTGAAGTTGATGATTTCAGATTTAATATCCTATATAGGCCAAGCATGGTTAATGTGGATGTAGACACTCATCCGGTTGCCACCAGACATCAACATGTATGACATCAGTATGTCACTGAAGTGAAGCAGTCCATGTGGCGTGGGGATATGACCGACAAATGAATGGAGTCGTTCTTCACCCTGGAAACAGAGTACTTCTTCAGAACCTGGATGAGAGGGGTGGTCCAGGAAGGTTAAGATCGTTTTTGAAAAAAGTGTGTATATTGTCAACAAACGAGTGAATGACCATCCAGTGTGTCCTGAGACAGGTGGGAAAAAGACCAGAATCCTACATCAATATCTATGACACCTAGTAAATTGCCAACCTGTCAACTTCTTACAACAAGAACACCATCCAACCTAAAGAGAAGAGGAAAAACAGACAGACAATGGGACAAAATCAAAGGGAGATGACCCCAAACAGACTCAGAGAATAACTAATATGCTTGAAAACAATACTGGCTCAGAATACCTGCCAGACTACAAAATGAACCTCACAGAGACATCACACAAGGAAGAATAACCAGATCAGAACCAGAAGACATGCACTTACCTGAAAAACACTTACCTGTTGACAAGATCTTAACCGAAGAAAGAAAAGATGACCGATGATCCCTCTGACACCTGATAGTCAGACTGAACCTGTGAGGAGATCAGAGCTTGATAGAAGGTCCACACTAATGTTTCCTTACAAATGCTTAGGTTTGGCCTCACTCATGCCCTCAATTATATCAATACTTCAGGAGCTTATGGGATTCTGCACATGCCTAGATGGGAAGCACGCCGTTACGTCACACCGTGCTTAACTACACCATACACCACTTTACGTACCTTCACCATACACAAAGTTTGTTCATTGGTATAGAAATTGTTTTTTTTTAAGATTTTGTTAAGATGTTTCAAGATGTCAGCAGTCATTTCCTTTTGTTATTTCATGATTATTTTGTATATTTCTAAGTGAGAAACTCCACCGAAGGTCTCTGGGAACAATGTATACCTCATGCAGCCACTAGAGTAACTAATGAACACAGGACAGCCGTGTTTGGTGAACAGACTCAGGCCATCTGCTCTAAACTGATGGAAAAGCCTTCCTTCAAACCAGCTACAGATGTTCTGTCATCCCTTATCCTGTGTTTAAATATTTGTGTCTCACTGCCTTGAGACCTGTAACATATTTGCAAAATGCCTGGTCTGGTTAAATTACAGTAAAAAAAAAAAAAAAAGTTTTCAAAATACTTTTATCAAAACTTGTCTCATGGAAAGTGATTTCAATCAATCATTGCACAATGGACAAATAAATACTAACTAGAACTATCAATTTACCCTAGCATGGTGAACCCTCTTTTAAATGTCTGGCATTTGTAGCTACTAATAGTACTGTATGTAACATAAAAGACTGGTAAACATATCTCCTGCTTTCTATAACATCTCTGCTAACAAAAGATGGGCTGTGTACTAAAGTTCTGAATGCAAGTTAAAGTTATTGTCTTCATTACATGTTTGAAAGAAGGAAGTATGCATTCTACTTTACAGAATGCAGGTGTCCGACTCAACACATGGAGTTGCTCGAGTGCAAAGTGACAAGGCAACCCTGTCCAACACCCAACCAATCTATCGCAGACATTGCAAAGCCAACTGGCACAGACCTCTGAGATACCCTCAGACAGTTGGTATGCCTGACCAGGATTTGAACTCTGCCTTATTTTCTGCCTTTACTGGGAAACCTTTTGGAGATAAACATGAAACTTCCATTCAATCAATCTATCTGTCAGTAAGGACAAAAAGTTTCAGTTTGAAACCCACCTATTCCAGCGGATGTAAGCAATGTCCCTTGCTTTGTCTTCCCTTAAGGTTGGGAGCAGTTTTCCCTTTCTCACATACAGCTTCAGGCAAGTCAACATTCAGGAAGATTGCTCTTTACCTGATATCAGTCCTGTTTGATTTATCACATGCTTAGAGTTTCAAGTTAATTACTTATGAGATGGCAAATATGAGTGAAAACCAAAGTGATTCCACAAAGCCCTCAGTCATTCTGTCAAGGGTGAGTAGACAGTAGGGCCGGTCTGCCCCTTGACTCCATGCATTGTCCACTACTTTTGACCAGTGCTTTAGTCAAAAGTAGGATAGGGGGCCATTTGGGATGCAAACCATTGATAGGAGGAAGAGGTTAATCTGACTGATTACCACACAAACACCCACTCGCCCAGACAACCACAACACACAACCTTTAATCCTGGCCTCATGGTCACCAATGAGCATTTTGTCCTTCTGTAGGGCCTTGTACAGAAACAACCCATCCTACACTTCTATGTACAAGTCAACAATTTACAATTTACGTCTAAGCTTTAGTCCGCCGTTAAGCAACTGACTTCATCACAATTTTTTGAGATGAGTAGAATCCGTTACCTTAGCCTAAGTACTACACTGAAACAAATGTATGACATACAGATGGTTGACAAATTGAAGAAAAAACAAAGTGCCTCAATTAGGTGTTGGGCCACCACGAGATGCCAGAACAGCTGCTATGTACCTTGCCATAGATTCTATGAGTCTCTAGACACTACTGGAGGGATGGAACACCATTTTCCCAAAAGATATTCCCTCATTTGGTGTTTCGATGGTAGTGGAGAGGTGGTGTTCAATTGGGTGGAGATCTGGTGACTGCAAAGGCCATAGGCTAGGATTCACGAAAGGATGTTAAATGTTTAATTGTATCATGCAGCAAGTGTGGGTCATATTCCTGAAATAATATCAATGAAAAAAACATACCCCCCCCGCACTGAAAACGTATGAATAAACCCCTGACTATGAATTCTGATTTTGTTAAACAGGAAGAGAAAAAAAACTTGTCTTCAGCAAATATTTTTTTTAATTTACTGTTTATAGGAACTTGGTAGAATATTACAGCAGAACACACGAGATAAACAGCTGCCATTTTATGTAGCACAGTACAGGAGTACAGTTGTAGTTAAAACTCGTGTTTTAATAGAATATATTTGTATATCAGTAGAAAAAAAAACTATTGCTCTGAGATGTTTCTTTGTATGACAAATTCTCATCTGCTGTGCTAAAGGGTAAAGTCAAGAGGGGAAAAGGTTCACACACAGAGGGAAATAGGATGGTTGCTGTTGATAATGATGTAATTTCCTGAACAATGTTACAAATGTGATGACTATGCATGTTAATTACATTATTGATCTTATTTTCTGTCACTGTCAAAGTAAAAGTTTAAACCAGGCTTCCATGTTTTATACCAACATACAGCAGTTAGAATATGCAAAAAAGGAACAAATTTTTCTATAAAGAACCAATTTAAAAAAACACTAAAGAGGAACACTGAAGTAAGACATGTCTGGATGCTGTTCAGACATCTCTTACAGGCAACTGGGAGTACCAACTTGAGAGAAAATGGGAAACTGGTGGATTGAAATGAAGAGGGGTTAAGAAGGCTTAATGGATTTGTTTAATTTTCTGTTCAATATATTGAAGTGCTGGAAATGAGAAAACCGATTGTGACAGAATACTTAAATGAGACTGGATCAAAGTGCCTTGTGCACAATTCAAATATAATGAGGTTGTTGTCATTATATAGTTTTCTATGCTCTTAATCATCTCTAACAGAATAATTGTTAGAAGGAAAAAGAAACGGTATACCTAAATATCTCTGGATGACTTCATCCAAGCTTTAGTGTTTTTAATAGGCCAAGCCAGTTTAGGTAGCACTATTCAATATATTTCACACATACATATCATCTAATAGACATATTTCTTTAATTTTTAAAAATAATTATTGACATTTCTGTTGAATAGCATAATATCCTATCTGGTATATTTAGGACAGCACCTTGCTGTGGATATTATTTTTCCAAAGCACCAACTCTACAATCAAACTGAAGTTTATTTCAGTCATAACTGATCAGAGTTGAAGAAAGTAGGACCCAAGTGACCTATCCATTTAAAACTAGCCATGAATGTGAATCCCATAACTCAATCAACCCAGTGTCAATGTTAGGCCCAGTTTCCTGGACAGGGATTTAAATTGAGATTCTGCAATGAGAAGGCTTTTTAGTCCATAACTAAGCTAACAGGCCAGTTCCTGTCATGCTAACTAATCCACTGGGGCCTAAAAAGGGTCTAGGGTGCCACCTTCAGTGCAAGTCACCGAAGTCTAACAGGTTGCTAGATTTGACCATATTATGTCCCTATATTGTATTCCGTACCAGCCTTTATGCTGTCCAACAGTAGCAGCACCATTACAAGTAAAATGTGGAGTGTGTGAATTCACTTAGCAATTAAAAGTGACTCAGATAACAAGACTCTCCCATTCTTGTGGTTGACAAAAACAGGGCTGATAAGGGGGTCTAGTACTACTTGTGTCCATAGATGGATTGAACTCATTCCTATAGGCCCGAAACAACTGAAAATCGTGGAGTATCATCAACCAGTATAACAAACATCTACTATAGGAGCTGGGCAGCAGTAGCAACAGGAGGATGAGGGAATCCCCTGCTTTTCAATGACTGACACACAACTACTATCACAGGATGACAAAGAGCCCCCAACAAATGGGGCTGAGCACTTTTGATGCTTATGGTACTTATATGCATGCCTGGGCTGCGTTCAGTAGTAAAAACTAACTGGATCATTCGCTTAAATGGGAACTACATTGTACTGAATGACCAGCAAAGGGGGGGGGGGGGG
>JACXGI010019186.1:0-12441 GCA_016801175.1 Esox masquinongy
TGGAGATGTTGAGATGGAGGTGTTGAGATGGAGGTGTTGAGTGGAGATGTTGAGAGAGGACAGAGAGATATTCATTATGTGTGAGGCTGCTCTACTCCTCCACCCCCCTGGGGTTTGCCCCAGAAATACATTGCCTGGCAGGGAGCCAGGCTTTGGTGCAACTCACCTCCTCACCTCCTCTCCTCCTCTCCTCCCCTCACCTCTGCGTGTAAGTGCCTGTATTTTCTAAACTAAAAGAAAAGAAAGACAAATATCATGTCATTATATGCAAGTGGCTCAGTGTTCACCAGTACAATATCTTCTTTACTGTGTGAAGGACTAAGCTTCTGGGTGTCGCAGATAAAACCAGCAATATTTCCCCACATTCACCAGACAGGGAGAGACAGAGGGGGAACATTCATTACTCATAAGAAGTTTGCTGCACTCTCCGAAGGAGTAGTTTCTTATCTCTCTTAGCTTTCACATCCCGACAGATCCCGTGTGGCTCAGAAGGCACTTGTCGCTCCAGTGTTCTGGGTTCAATTCCTGTTGGGAACTGTAGGAAAAAGGGAAAACTAAAAGTGTATACTCAACACTTTAAGGGCTTCTGTTAAAATGGCTATAATGTAAACATAATGCAACTGAATGTTTTATTAGAGCAGAAACAGGTTCTCTATAATGAGGACATGAAACAATAATTTCCTGAACCAAGATTAAATTGAGGTAGGTCAGATCCAGTCTACCCAGCTCTACCCAGGCCCATGTCCAGATAGGGTCACACTAGATCTGCTGAGGAGTGCAGATCGGTTCCCCCCTCATTCCATGGGATCCTCTTCATGATGATCTAAAAGGGAAATCAGATCTTGGATCAGACTGGCCTGTAGGTCTTCCTGGGCATGATACACTGGACTGTAGATCTCTCTGGACATGACAGACTGGACTGTAGTTCTCCCTGGACATAACACACTGGACTGTAGGTCTCTATGAACATGACAGACTGGACTGTAGGTCTCCCTGGATATGACATACTGGTCTGTAGGTCTCTCTGGACATGACATACTGGTCTGTAGGTCTGTCTGGATATGACATACTGGTCTGTAGGTCTCTCTGGATATGACATACTGGTCTGCAAGTCTCTCTGGACATGACATACTGGTCTGTAGGTCTGTCTGGATATGACATACTGGTCTGTAGATCAGGTCATCTTGGACAGGAAAGACTGGACTGTAGGTCTCCCTGGACAGGACAGACTGGACTGTAGATCAGGTCATCTTGGACAGGACAGACTGGTCTGTAGGTAAACTTGCAGGGAAATTCTGGTTTCATAACTGTAGCAAAGTAACATTTTTACTACTGTAACTGTAGCTGTGAGACATTAATCAATGTGACGTTCCCAACTTGTAGCTATGTGACATTCCTATCTGTAGCTGTGACATTCCAATCTATAGCTATATGACATTCCTATCTGTAGTTATGTGAAATTACTATCTGTAGCTATATGACGCAGCTATATGACATTCCTATCTGTAGGTATGTGAAATTACTATCTGTAGCTATATGACGCAGCTATATGACATTCCTATCTGTAGTTATGTGAAATTACTATCTGTAGCTATATGACGCAGCTATATGACATTCCTATCTGTAGGTATGTGAAATTACTATCTGTAGCTATATGACGCAGCTATATGACATTCCTATCTGTAGTTATGTGAAATTACTATCTGTAGCTTTATGATGCAGCTATATGACATTCTTAGCTGCTATGTGACATTCATATACGTAACTGTGTGACATTGTGGAGTAGCACCTTCTGTCCGGTCGGTGCTATAAGAGGGATCAACACTGTGTGAGTGTGTGTTTGTGTTTGTGTGGCTGTGTCTTTATGGATTATCTCAGCAGGAAGACGTAGTGGTTATGAAACGACCTGGCAGTTTGGAAAGGGAGAGAGTGGGAAAGAGTGAAGGGGTGAGGGAGGTGTGGAAGGGAGCAGACAGAGGATACTGTAAGAGAAAGGTGAGGAATAAAGGCCTATAGAGAGGATGGAGAGAGAGAGAGAGAGAGAGAGAGACAGGGAAGTAGGATAGGCAGCTCTAGTCAGTAGGCATTTGGCCCTGACTTTTATCCAGTAATAGGACTGGAGGGAGAGGAAAGAGGGATAGAAATAAAAAGAGAGAGCGGGATAGAGAGATGAGAGAGAGGAAGCGAGAGAGGGACAGAGAAAGGGAGAGGATGGTGTTAGTCCTAGCCTGTAAGCCTGTGATATGATTCAACCTGCAGACAGCTTAAAGAGCTTTTATGAAAAGTCCTGGAGCAGACAGAGAGGTGTTATAAAGGTTCAGGAGTAGACAGAGAGCAGACAGCTTAGAGAGGTGTTGTAAAAGGTTCAGGAGCAGTCAGAGAGGTGTTATGAAGGTTCAGGAGCAGACAGAGAGCAGACAGCTTAGAGAGGTGTTGTAAAAGGTTCAGGAGCAGTCAGAGAGGTGTTATGAAGGTTCAGGAGCAGACAGAGAGCAGACAGCTTAGAGAGGTGTTGTAAAAGGTTCAGGAGCAGTCAGAAAGGTGTTATGAAGGTTCAGGAGCAGACAGCTTAGAGAGGTGTTGTGAAAGGTTCAGGAGCAGTCAGAGAGGTGTTATGAAGGTTGAGGAGCAGACAGAGATGTGTTATAAAGGTGCAGTAGCAGACTGAGAGGCGTTATTGTGGTTCAGGAGCAGACAGAAAGGTGTTATAAAGGTTCAGGAGCAGACAGCTTAGAGATGTGTTGTAAAAGGTTCAGGAACAGTCAGAAAGGTGTTATGAAGGTTCAGGAGCAGACAGCTTAGAGAGGTGTTGTGAAAGGTTCAGGAGCAGTCAGAGAGGTGTTATAAAGTTTCAGGAGCAGACAGAGAGGTGTTACAAAGGTTCAAGAGCAGACAGAGATGTGTTATAAAGGTGAAGTAGGAGACTGAGGTGTTATTGTGGTTCAGGATCAGACAGAAAGGTGTTATTAAGGTTCAGGAGCAGACAGGGAGGTGTTATAAAGGTTCAGGAGCCCTACTGGCTTGCAGAGCCTCGGTCTGTTGATAAGTGGCATGGTGGCTTCTGTGAAAAATTGCAGCAGCTGCTCTTTCCTCCATCTGTATTGTCAAATATGAGAAATTATGGTAGGATACACACACACACACTAACACACTCAGACACACTCTCACACACAGAGAGTGTGGTGTGTGAGAGATTGTGAGAGGATTTCATCATTATTTAAATCTTCAGTTACTCTTAATTTTTCATCATCAACATCATTAACCTAGTTAGTCTCCCTGATCATTTACCTAGTTAGTCTCCCTGATCATTTACCTAGTTAGTCTCCCTGATCATTAACCTAGTTAGTCTCCTCATCATTAACCTAGTTAGTCTCCCTCATCATTAACCTAGTTAGTCCCCCTCACTACTTATCCCCTCCTCTCTCTCTCTATCTCCCCCTCACTGCATTTTTTCACTCTTTCTCCTCCCTTCTTTTACTCTGACTACCTTAGATGATGAGATCCCCAAACTCTTTGCAATTTTACATTGAGAAATGTTATTCTTAAATTGTTGCCTGTGCAGTCTTTCACAGAGTGGTGAACCCATCCCCATCTTTACTTCTGAAAGACTCATACACTTTGGGATGCTTTTTTTATACCCAGTCATGTTACTGATTTGTTGCCAGTTAACCTAATTAGTTGTGAGATGTTCCTCCAGGTTTATTTTTTAGCATTACTCAACTTTTCCAGTCTTTTGTTGCCCCTGTCCCAACTTATTTGAAACATGTTGCTGGCATCAAATTCAGTGGGCATATATTTTTCAAGAAACAATAAAATGTCTCAGTTTCAAAATTTGATATGTTGTATTTGTACCATTTTCATTTGTTATCAAACTGTTATGTTATCAAACTGTTATTTGTTAACAAATTGTTCATTTGTTATCAAACCTACATTACTAACTGCTGCCAGGCTGCCTGTCGCTAGGCTACCTATGTTACTACCTGCCGCTAGGCTACCTACATTACTTCCTGCCGCTAGGCTACCTACATTGCTAACTGCTTTTAGGCTACATGCCGCTAGGCTACCTACATTACTACCTGCCGCTAGGCTACCTACGTTACTTCCTGCCACTAGGCTAACTACATTACTACCTGCCGCTAGGCTACCTACATTACTTCCTGCCGCTAGGCTACCTACATTGCTAACTGCCGCTAGGCTACCTACATTAATGAGTCATAGTGAGTAAGGTTAAACCTTTCGCCCCCAGACTACAGCATGACGGACAGGGTCAGGAAATAGCTGCGGCAGTGATAATGTAAAAAGCTTTAAACTAATCAAAACTAACTCAGTTAAATACATCTTTTGTGTGTGTGTGTGTGTGTGTGTGTATTTGCCTGGTTGACTGTGTGAAAGAAAATATGAATGCAGCTCTTGAAGGTCATTGCAGTGTCAGATGATCTCCAGATAGAGTATCATGTAAACACACTCAGATTTCTCTGCCGCCATCTTGGCCACTCCTGTCCTTTGCAGGACCAGGAAAACATGCCTGAATTTTCCTAGTCTTTCCAGACTACACATTGGCCGAACTCATATCAGGCACCTATTATTGAACACCTTTAAAGATGTGGTCGGGGACTTAAACCTCCCATTTGGGGCTGGATGTGTAATATGTTGTTTTAATTTGCTTAAACCTATAAGTAGCATTCCAAGTTCGAAAGCGAGTACTTTTGATGACATGGGACCTAATCGGCACCTACAGGACACAGCACACCATTTTTGGGACCCATTTTTTGCACGACAGCGCCACTTATATAACCAGTGGCCAAGAATCCCAGACGACTTAGTGCAAGTGTAGTTTTATGTATTGTACAGTAAAGTGGCTGTGAATATATCCTGATCAACCGGCTGTGAATACATCCTGATCAACTGGCTGTGAATACATCCTGGTCAACTGGCTGTGAATACATCCTGATCAACCGGCTGTGAATACCTCCTGATCAACTGGCTGTGAATGCATCCTGATCAACTGGCTGTGAATACATCCTAATCAACTGGCTGAATACATGTGATGACGATAAATAGACATTAACGTTTATTAAAATTACATTTATAACATTAACGTTCACTACATTTTTGCCGGACAGCGTAAGCAGAGCCGGCCAAGAAAAGCGAATGTCTCTTACTGAGTGACTGACTGACTGAGTCACTGACTGACTGACTGGCTGGCTGACTACCCCTTGTTAAATAGCCTAGTGGTTAAAGAAGCAGACCTGTAAACTATAGGTCCCGAGTTTGTATCTCCTCGCAGGCGAAGCGAAATACGCATTATGAATTATTCCGTATAGAGGAAAACTTTGCTGACTAAAACCTCCTGGAACTACATTATAGTAAGCCAGAAATAAAACAGTTTACGGTTATATTGCGACTGTTTCTGGTGGATTTTGGAAGTTTTCATCCGTGCATGCGTTTTGGGTCAGGATAGACAAACACATTTTGCTGGCTACAACATACAGTAGTTACGTTATAGTAAGCCTTAACTAAAACTGTATACGGTTATATTGCGACTGTTTCTGGCATGGAAAAGTTCATCTTCAGTCTCGCTAGCAATTGCTCAATTCTTATGATTATTCCTAGGAAGTTAGTAGATACTAGTAAGCCTATTACTGGCTAATAAGCTGTTAAAATGGCCAGTGGCAAAAGCCATACAGTTCATAGACGCTATGGTGGAGGTAAACTTAATAAGTCAGTTTAACACAATCCTCAATGGAGTCTTGCGACTGCTGAAACGTGTAATGCCGTTGCGTTGGGGTTTAAGACAGTGCCTCTCATGTGGAAGACCTGAGTTTGAATGCATTGAGAGCAATAACATTTAGTAATTTTTTCTGGTAGATTCCATGATTCTCTTGTCTTTTTACTTGATGAAAAAGTTAGTTATGGTCACCTTTATTGATAGTTATTGTATCAATGTCATTCACAAATGAAAGAAAAAGGTATGCTGTTTTGCCATGAAAGAAAGAAATATGTTCTTATGCCATGACATGAAATGGCTTTGACAGACTCGCTAGCAATCGGTCAATTCTTATGACTATTCCAGTAAGTTAGTAGATATCGGTAAAGCTTATTACTGGCTAATACGCTGTTAAAACGGCCAGTGGCAAACATCATACATAGCCGCTATTTTTGGTGGAGGTAAACTTAGTAAGAAACATTAGTCAATTTAACTATATCAATGTAATTCACGAATGGCCAATTAACTGTTAAAACAGCCAGTGGCAAAAGAGGATTTGTTCAGGATAGACACAAGAGGCTGTACTGACACACATCAAATGTACAGCTCTGTGGTGTAATGGTTGATGACACAGCCGTTCACATGGGCGACCCAGGATTGAATCTCGAGAGGGCAATACTTTCTGTTGCGGTCCGGCTGAACAAGGCTTGCCTGGTTTCTTGTTTTATTAACAATTTAACAACTACTATTCATTTGATTTGGTTTAGCTCTCAACTGTCCTGTTAACAATCACCCATATCAGCACAATTTTATTTCATTTAAAAACTTCACATTTCTCTAGTATAGCTTACTTATTATAATGAACAATATCAGCTAAATTTCTGCAAGAATTGGTCAGTAAGGTCTGTGTCATTAATGATTCATTTATTTAAAATGTATTTATAGAACACTGCCCTAAAGACATGACCTAGTTCAAAGAACATTCAGCCCTAGGGCAGTGAAGGGGACAAAGCCCCAGGGCAATGAAGGGGACAAAGCCCCAGGGCAGTGAAGGGGACTAACCCCAGGGCAGTGAAGGGGACATAGCCCCTGGGCAGTGAAGGGGACTAAGCCCCAGAGCAGTGAAGAGAACATAGCCCCAGGGCAGTGAAGGGGACTAAGACCCAGGGCAGTGAAGGGAACATAACTCCTGGGCAGTGAAGGGGACTAAGACCCAGGGCAGTGAAGGGGACTAAGCCCCAGGGCAATGAAGGGGACAAAGCCCATACCATAATCCACTCTCCCCCCACTACTAAACATTGTAAAGTACTACAGGTATGGAAATTACTCTAAATAAGTTAGTCAGCTAAATTAATAAAACATTTGAAATGTAAATTTAAAATTGTTATAATGTTATTCAGTGAAACAGGTGTAATTTAGAATGAAAGAAACACCTTGTGTATAAATCCCTTGCAGTCTCAATCTCATTGTGTTTAATTCATATTAACCTGTAATTTCATGGTTGGTCTTAATATAAGCAATAATTAGCTGTTACTAATGATGACATGATAGTGAGATAAAAAGGACTGATGCATTTCCATAACAAACTTACAGATTCTGTCTGGTCATAAAACAATATTAATCAAACTGCTGGTTACTTTCACTTCAGTAACCAGGTGGGTTGTTCTGGTATTAACATGGTGTCATCACTATGGTAACCAGGTTGGTTGTTCTGGTATTAATGTGTTGTCATCACTATGGTAACCAGGTTGGTTGTTTTGCTATTAACATGGTGTCATCACTATGGTAACCAGGTTGGTTGTTTTGGTATTAACATGGTGTCATCACTATGTAACCAAGTTGGTTGTTCTGGTATTAACATGGCGTTATCACTATGGTAATCAGGTTGGTTGTTCGGGTATTAACATGGTGTCATCACTATGGTAACCAGGTTGGTTGATATGGTATTAACATGGTGTTACTACTATGGAAATCTGGTTACAGTGTTTTGGATGTAATGTTTTGACTTCACACTATTGTGTGAGTTTTTGTGTGTGTGTGTGTGTGTGTGTGTGTGTGTGTGTGTGTGTCTTGAGTGCTGAATCAGCATTACCAGTAGAAAATGATAGTGTGAGAGAGAGAGAGAGAGAGAAAGAAGAGATAGGGGGGTGAATGCATTAATCATTATTGTACTGGTCTTCCTCTGTCTCGCAATCAGAATCCTTGAACAATCTTACTCTTGGATGGAGCAGCTTCCAGTACTCCCTCCCTCCCTTTCTGCATGTTGTTGCCTTCCAATACCACCATGACAGGCTGTGAATACACTGTCTTCATTGATTCAAAGTACACTGAATACAGTATCTGATGAAAGCAACAGTGAAATGGACCGGGGGTCTGTCCTTGATTTAGAAGGTAACAACTGGAACATTGGCAGAGTACCAGAGTCCGGAGAGAGAACCTGTCCTGAGTGATGAGGCCTGGGGGAGGGAGGAGGTCTGGGGGAGGGAGGGGGCAGGGGGCAGGGGGAGGGAGGGGGCAGGGGTGATGCTGCTGTTGCTATAATAAGGACAAGAGGGTGAGAGACAGAGTGAGAGCGAGAGATCCACTAAACAAACTGTAAATTCACCCTTGAAGACTATAATTGGATGGTATAAAATAGCACTGTGCTGGATGTCTGTCCCAAGCTATGTCCTGAGTTTCAACGAAGACTATTAATGACTCTACAAGGGCTAAAAGAGGCTGTAATGGCTATGATATACCCGTGTATACACGGGTCTGTGTTCCGATGTACCCGTGCCTGTGTTCAGATATACCCGTGTCTGTGTTCAGATGTACCCGTGTCTGTGTTCAGATACACCCGTTTCTGTGTTCAGATATACCCGTTTCTGTGTTCAGATGTACCCGTGTCTGTGTTCAGATACACCCGTTTCTGTGTTCAGATATACCCGTTTCTGTGTTCAGATACACCCGTTTCTGTATTCAGATATACCCCTTTCTGTGTTCAGATGTACCCGTGTCTGTGTTCAGATGTACCCGTGTCTGTGTTCAGATACACCCGTTTCTGTGTTCAGATATACCCGTGTCTTTGTTCAGCCCCTCAGAGTAGCCGTAGGCAGCAACTGAAAACAGGTAAAAAAAAATCTTTTGTTGTGCCAATAAACAAAGCACTTAACCCTAATTACTCCTGTAAGTCGCTCTAAATAAGATAATCTGGAAGAGACTAAGGGCCTGTTGACATCAGTGAGAGTTATCAGGGTGACATTTCAATTTTAAACAAAATTAACAAAACAGAGACACACTGTTTTTCTATTCACATTTGAGAATGGAACATATTTCATTAACGGTGTTGTGCGGGAGATGAAAATCCATCCAATCTTGTGTTTGTGATAATTGTTTTCATCATATCGTTCCATTTTACATCCAGCTGAGGTGTGTTCTGAAACAATGGTTTACTCTGTAGTTCTGTATGTCTAGTTAACTCAGTCAATAGAGTCATAAACTGTTCATGGAGCAGGAAGTCGCTTGTGACTTCTGGTCTCTGAAGTGAAGATCCCACGTTACCCCTGAAAGAAAAAAACATTGCCAATGCAAATATTGCATCTTTTTTATCTGAGTGATACAAAAATACTTTTTTTGATATGCATGTCAAAAATTTCTAATAAGCAATGTGTCTATTTTACAAAATGCTGTGGTACTGTGATGCATATTAAGGAAGCGGCCGACCTTATCCTGGTTCAACACAGAGAAACACTTACTCGTCCTCCTCCCCTCAAACTCACCATGCAACTAGAAAATATTAGACATGCAAACAACATAAATGAACATAAGCCAGTTTCCATTCTAAAGGTAGGAAAACGATTCTGCCGAAATAGGAAATCTGAATTATTATGTAGATTATAAGTCCATATCAAATGATGTTTTTTAGGGGTTGATACCGTTTTGGTTATTGCAAGTCAAGTTTGAGGAACTTTTTCAAACCTTGAATACGCTAGACGTTTGCAGTAGCTGCTGTTAATGACATTCCATTCCATTTGAATGAACTCCTGGTTCCATTCCATTTGAATCAACTCCTGGTTCCATTCAATTTGAATGAACTCCTGGTTCCATTCCATTTGAATCAACTCCTGGTGGAACAGGGCATGAATGTAACCCGTAACTCTGTCTGCCCGTCTGTCTGAGGCCAGGGTCAGACCCAGGTCAGATAATGCTGAGATGTCAAAAACAGGGAACAGATACTAACAGCACCATATTGAGTCTGACCTGACAAAGCAACCCCAGTCAGGTGAAGCGCTCTGAGAAATCCTTCCTAGCTTCACATTTTTCCAGAGCCTTCTTTCGTTCACTGTTTTCAGAAGCATCTTCCCTACGGCAAAGAGGGTCTAATTTAGTGCTTATTATCAGCAGCTAATTAGCCCTCAGCCGATGATTAATATCTTGTTGAGGGTTTGATAGTGTACATGTGATAATGTGAATACACACGCACATACACGCACACACACACACGCACACAAGCACACGCACACACGCACACACACACAAGCACACAGCCACAGTATAAGACCACTATAAATCCTTCATAATGAGGATGACTCCTGTTGTTCTACTCTCTAGCGGATGACCATTAGCCACAAGGCTTTTGGTGATAAGGCCTCGTATCATCCCCTCCAATCCCCTCATCCCCAACCTTATAGACCCCCAAACCCACCCCCAGTCCAATGATGTATGTCATCCCATCCCCAAACCCACCCCCAGTCCAGTGATGTATGTCATCCCATCCCCAAACCCACCCCCAGTCCAATGATGTATGTCATCCCATCCCCAAACCCACCCCCAGTCCAATGATGTATGTCATCCCATCCCCAAACCCAGTCCCAGTCCAATGATGTTTGTCATCCCAGTTAGGCCTGGAAATATTTGGACACTGACACAATTTTCATAATTTTGGCTCCACAATGGATTACACCACCACAATGGATTTGAAATGAAACAACCGAGATGCAATTAAAGTGCAGACTTTCAGCTTTAATTCAAGGGGTTGAACAAAAATATCAGAATTGTAAACATTTTCATACGCAGTCCCCTTATTTCAGGGGCTCAAATGTAATTGGACAAATTAACAATTCATAAATAAAATGTTCATTTTTAATACTTTGTCGAGAATCCTTTGGAGGCAGTGAGTGCTTGAAGTCTGGAACGCATGGACATCGCCAAACGCTGGGTTTCTTCCTTTGAGATGCTTTGCCAGGCCTGTCTTCAGTTTTTGTTTGTTCGTGGGTCTTTCTGCCTTAAGTTTTGTCTTCAGCAAGTGAAATGCATGCTCGATGGGGTTGAGATCAGATGATTGACTCAGTCATTGCAGAATATTCCACTTCTTTGCCTTAAAAAACTCCTGGGATGCTTTCTCAGTATGTTTTGGGTCATTGTCCATCTGTAAAGTGAAGCACTGTCCAATCGACTTTGCTGAATTTGGCTGAATCTCGGCAGACAATATATCCCTATACACTTCAGAATTCATCCTGCTGCTTCTGGCTTCTGTCATATAATCAATAAACACTAGTGACCCAGTGCCACTGAAAGCCATGCATGCCCATGCCATTACACTGCCTTCACCATGTTTTACAGATGATGTGGTATGCTTCGGATCATGAGCTGTTCCAAGCCATCTCCATACTTTTTTCTTCTCATCATTCTGGTACAGGTTGATCTTAGTTTCATCTGTCCAAAGAATGCTGTTCCAGAACTGGGCTGGCTTTTGTAGATGTTGTTTGGCCTGTATTATCTGGCCTTTCTATTCTTGAGGCTTATGAATGGTTTGCACCTTGTGGTGAACCCTCTGTATTTGATCTTGTGAATTCTTCTCACAGAAGAGCTCACCAGTGTGTTCTTTTTTTCTCTGAATGTACCTAACTGTTGATTAGGCTACTCCTAATGTTCCTGCTATCTCTCTGATAGATTTTATTCATTTTTTGCAGCCTAAGGATGGCCTGTTTCACCTGCATTGAGAGCTCCTTTGACTGTATGCTGTGGGTTCACAGCAATAGCTTCCAAATGCGAATGCCACACCTGGAATCAACTCCAGACCTTTTACCTGCTCAATTGATGAAGAAATAATGAAGGAATAGCCCACACCTTTCAATGAAACAGCTTTTGAGTCAATTGTCCAATTACTTTTATTTCCTTGAACAAGAGGGGCTACATATTAAAGAGCTGTAATTCCTAAACCCTTCCTCCAATTTGAATGTCAATTTAAAGCTGAGAGACTACACATTAAGCCCATTTTCATTATTTAACTGTAACTTGATATTTTGGTAAACAGCGAAAATAACAAAACTTGTGTCAGTGTCCAATTATTTACGAACCTAACTGTATATCATGCCATCTCCGAATGTCTGGTTCCATGCTGCTTCACAGAGCCATCGGGTTAGTTGGACCTCTGGAACCAGCAATGGACAATGGTTTCTCTCTATACATCTCTGTTCCTCTCTGTCTACGTCTCTCTCCCTCTATGCCGCTCTCTCTATGTCTCTTTGTCTCTCGCTATGTCTCTTTGTCTCTCTCTATGTCTCTTTGTCTCTCTCTATGTCTCTTTGTCTCTCTCTATGTCTCTTTGTCTCTCTCTATGTCTCTTTGTCTCTCTCTATGTCTATCTCTCTGTGTATTTTTCTCCTCCCCTCCCTCCCTCTCTGTCATCTCTCACTAACAGGCCGCCGGACAATGAAGCCCTTATTCGGAACTGTCCGTGGGGGGGGGGGGGG
>JACXGI010019187.1:0-12394 GCA_016801175.1 Esox masquinongy
TACACAGCCAATCCTTCAGGAAAAGCTGTGCCATTTTTACAGAAGGTATTCACATTCAAAAGTAAATGCAGTGCAAATTAGAGGTCAAAATACTAGCTGGGTTAGCTGTGATTTGTCAAAGTGAATTGTGGTAGCGGGTTCGCTGTCAAACACTTAAGACATGGACCAAATAAGACGTAACAGAGCAATTGATTATGACGTCACGACCAGACGTCATAATCGCTACCAGAATGTTGACTGTAGTCTACATTAAACAATACAAGAGTAGGATAACATGAGATTCCATACGAAAACTATACAAAATAAACAAAAAATGGGACCAGTGCAATGTTAGAAAGCGCGACCAGTGGTTAGGATTTCGAGGTGTAAGTGGCTGAAGATTTAAAAAAATGCAAACTGTCAATTTAATGATTCTTTTCGCGATTAACAAACCATTTTGTAAACTTCCCCTTTTGGGTGGAATGTATAATATTTTGTTTATATCTTCACAACCATAAGTAGAATCACTATTTTAGCTTCCAAAGCGAATGGATTCAGAGATGTTTATTAAGGGAAGCCATCTCTGGTAGGTTCACATTTCCGCAGGCTGCCATTTTGCAACGTCAGCGAGGTGTGCTCGAAGGTGGAGAAGGGTTTCTCCACAAAACTCGACGACGTACAGTTCACGGTACCTGTCAGGCCGTGATGAGCTGTCCGTCGAATAATGAAGGATGGGATATATTTGAGGGTTCGGTAACCAGCGCGATCCAGCGAAAGCTTCGTTAGTTAGCTAAGGACCGTCATGAGCTCGACAAATCAGAAACTTTAATAGATGCAACGTTTTTCCATAGGGCCTACCAATTGAAATTTTAGGATATTTTATTTCAGAAGTAGATATTCCAGTAGCCTAATATTTATAAACATTGCTAGCTTGCTACATTATTTGCATGTTTTATTAGCAACATAACTTATAAGCAAGGGCTGCAAGTTGAAGGTGAATGCATTGGGTAGACCAACCTCGGTTGTTTCTTTGCCTTTCCGTCTTCCCCCATGGCTATTGTTGATAGTCTGGGGTGATGTCCACGTAGATTTGTCAGTTATTGTTAGGAAGTTCGAGTCTTTACTAACTCACATCTTTTTGAGTCGTTAATTAAAAAGAACGCTGATCTACATTGAGATCGCGATTGAGTCAGTACAAAAAGACTGAGGGTAAATCTCAAATCGCATACTAGTACTGCAATTACGTACATCGCGGGTGATGATGAGTACTAACTGTTTATAGTAAGCTAGTATGTATTGGGACATACTAGGCTACTTGGTCATGAAATTGCGTGGCAACATTAGATAATTTTGTCGCGCATTAACGTCACGCCAAGTTTGAATAATTAGCTAGACACCATTAAGCATTGTACACTGACTAACGTTTGTAATAAAGTTTGCTTCCACCACAAATACCATGTACGAACTGTATGGCTTTTGCCACTGGCCGTTTTTATAGCTCATGTGGGGCAATAGCATTAAGATAACATGCAAGTCTGTTAGAGGCTAAGTAGAATTAAGAGATATTGTAACTGCATTAGAGGAGGGGATGACAGGATCCTTATCTCACTAGAATAGCTGGGAGCAAGAACAGACCCCTTTGGAATTCGGTAATAAACTGGCAAAATGCCAAATAAGGGAAAAGACGCTAAAGCTAGAAGTCGATTGGTTGGAATAACAACAGGGAAACCCGAAGACGGCAGATGCCATGAAAGATGTGTTAAACAACATATATCTCATTTATATATGGTAGGAACCGCGCCCTGAACCATAAAATTTAGGTTAGGGGGGCTCATGCTATAAGAACTGTGTGTGCTGTGATTGTGTCAGACTCTGTTGGACTGAATGCCACACTGTCTCCAGATATATCTGTATGAATAAAGATAATTGCCGGCACTGCGATTTTGTCTCTTAATCTCTTCTCATTAACCAACTCGGGGAAGTACTTTAGGTCGGTACTTCAATACCTAGGTATTTTAGGTCGGTACTTCAATACTCACAAGCCTGTAAAACTAGTCTTACTACTTAGTCATAAGAATTGAGCCCATTCTTGCGAGAATTAAAACGAACTTTACACTGCCAAAGCTACTTCATTTCATGGCACAATAACGTTCGTTGTTCCTTCGTACGTGAATGACATTGATGTCAATATAGGTGACGATAACTGACTTTTTCGTCAAGTGAAAACACGGGAGAATCGTGGAAACCCCTCCCCGCAATATTATTCTTGTTTTAATCAAGAATATAGGCTGTAGGCCTATACCTACTGTTCTACTGTCATGTTGGCCTGCCGTCGCATGCAAATACGGAAGCATCTTAAGATTTTAAATTATTCATTATCTGTTTCATCTTGTGACTGTAACCAGGTTAAATTATTTTCTATATTCTAAGTGTCCATTCAATGTAACTACTAAACATTAGTAAAAACAAAATCAGAAAGCTATAATTTAAGTTGCTGTTCTCTGGATTTGTTCCAACCCGTTTAGTCTGCAGTTGCTGTTCGCTTTGCTATTCCATCAGACTCTGAATTCAGCTCATCACGATTGTGACACACCCTCAAACCTATGATGACACAACCACTGAACCATTTTCTAAACAGAATAAACAAGTTAATAATGGCACAATCCAGTCGATAAATGCTGGTCCTCCCCCTAACAGGCATGTACCAGTAGTTACTCGTTCAGCTTGGTGTAGGTGGAGAAACATGTCAGATGTTCAGGACCTACAAAGACTCTAAGCCACACCCTGCATTAAAAAGGGCTTCCATACATGAAGCCCCAACATGTGAAGTTCATAGAGCACATCAAATTTGATGTGACAACAGCTAAGTATAATTTACAAAAAGCCATAAACATTTTTCCATCCTAAAAAAGTGCCAATGTTTGCTTGTAAAAATATGTAAAAGCGGTTTTAAAATTAGCAGAAAACTTCTTAATAAGTAATATAAAAAATCTAAATACATACATATAGGGAGAAGAGAAATGTGTTAGACAGACACCAGCCAACAATATTAAAACATTTTATTAGGTGGGGGAAGGTTAAATGAATGCAGAAGATAAGGAAACCAGGCAAGCCTAGTTCTGCTGGCATGTCATTAGAAGGGATGAATGTTGTTGCCCAAGCTGGATTCGATCTACAGTTTACTGTGACAGACTGTCTTTAACCACTACGCTATTTAAACAGTGGGTGTGGATGCACGTGATATGTGTGTAGAGATGTGGTGTCTGTTTACATGCATTGTCTAACCAATCCGTCGAAACTCCACAGTTCTCTACATTAGTTAACATCCAAACCAACAACATGTATAACAGGATCACTACACTACATTCAACACGTTAAATTAGAAAGAGATTACTGTAGATGGCTAATAGTTATACAGTACCTATGATGAAAACAATGACTCAAATCACTCCATGGCTGGTTCGTTTCTGTAGAAAACAAATAGACAGGTGAATAACCGAGGCAAAGATGGTTTTATATTCAAAGATTCAACAGACATTCAACTGACATTCAACAGAGATTCAACAGAGATTCAACAGACATTCGAAGCAAACATTTAAACGTTAAAAACTACTTGCATTCTTCAATGATAACTTTTACTGACTTATCAAGATATTCTATATTAGGTTGGATTACTTTTACAAGCCTTTATTTGATCAAATAATCAAACAGATTTTATGCACATTCTCTAACATTGAAAAATGATATTATATCGCAAAAGTTGTCCACCCTAGGGTAGAATATTGTGAACTTGGAATAAAGTTTCTCTGAACATTTTTGAAAAAGTTATTGCTGTTATAACAGTAATTTTCAAAGTTTGAAAATGTGTTGAAAATCTAAGTGTACTTTTTCGATCAATTTAAAGGTTGTAAAAGTTGTCCAGCTTACTGGAGAATATTTTGAACTTGGAATGAAGTTTCTCTGAAAATTTTTGAAAAAGTTACTGCAAAAAAACTACGTTTTTCAAAGTTAGCAAAATTTTGAAGATTCTAATTGTGATTTCAGACTCAAATGAAAGGTTGTAAAAGTTGTCCAGCTTTCTGGAGAATATTTTGAACTTGGAATGAAGTTTCTCTGAAAATTTTTGAAAAAGTTATTGCAAAAAAACTATGTTTTTCAAAGTTTGTGAAATTTTGAAGATTCTTATTGTGATTTCAGGATCAAACGAAAGGTTGTAAAAGTTGTCCACCCTAGGGAAGAATATTTTGAACTTGGAATGAAGTTTCTATGATACTTTTTGAAAAAGTTATTGCGATATAATGGTAATTTTCAAAGTTTGAAAATGTGTATCAAATTTAAGTGTACTATTTCGATCGATTTATAGGTTGTAAAAGTTGTCCAGCCTACTGTAGAATATTTGGAACTTGGAATGATGTTTCTATGAAAAAGTTATTGCAAAAAAACTGCGTTTTTCAAAGTTTGCAAAATTTTGAAAAAAAAAAGTCTATAAAATGAGCATCATTTTGATCAAATTAAAGGTTGTAAAAGTTGTCCAGCTTTCTGGAGAATATTTTGAACTTGGAATGAAGTTTCTCTGAAACTTTTTGATAGTTATTGCAATAAAACTGCATTTTTCAAAGTTTGCGAAATTTTGAAGATTCTAGTTGTGATTTCAGGATCAAATGAAAGGTTGTAAAAGTTGTCCAGCCTACTGTAGAATATTTGGAACTTGGAATGATATTTCTATGATACTTTGTTCAAAGGTTATTGCGTTAAAACTGTATTTTTCAAAGTTTGAAAATGTGTTTAAAATCTAAGTGTACTATTTCCATCAAATTAAAGGTTGTAAAAGTTGTCCAGCCTACTGTAGAATATTTAGAACTTGGAATGATGTTCCTATTATGCTTTGTTCAAACGTTATTGCGTTAAAACTGTCACGGTGTAGGTGGTGTGCGGGAGAAGAACCAGGCGCAGGCATATTCACGTTCGCCGTTTTTTTTAATAACAACAAAAACCAAAAAACCAAACAATGAACGGACGATAAGCTAAACTGAATGAAATGAAAATGCGCAACAAGCGACTTAACAAAACATTCAAACAGTAGCAAAGCAAACACTCACCAACAACACGAAGACAAGCAACAATGATCCACAATGCGGGGAGCAGAGGGGAAACATTTAAATACTTACAAACGATGTGATGGGGACCTGGTGTGCATGATTGGAGTCATGTGACAGAGACAAGACTGGGATGCGTTTGTGAGTGATGGGAACTGCAGGTGCACGGAACGGTGGCGCTGCTGCTCACCGTACCGTGACAGTACCCCCTCCCAAAGGCCCGGCCACCGGACGGGCCAACACAAACCCAGGCCCAAAGGAGGGGGGGCGGGGCAGCACAGAACCCCCACCGGCACAAACCCGCCGAGGGGGTGGAACAGCCGAGACTAACCAGGGCGGCGGAGCCGTCGGGACAGGCCGGGGAGGTGGAGCCAGCGGAGGGTCAGGAGCCGGCAGAGGGCCAGGAGCCTGGGAGAGCCTGTTGGAGGGTCAGGAGCCGGGAGAGCCGGCAGAGGGTCAGGAGCCGGGAGAGCCGGCGGAGGGTCAGGAGCCGGCGGAGGGTCAGGAGCCGGGAGAGGGTCAGGAGCCGGGAGAGCCGGCGGAGGGTCAGGAGCCGGGAGAGCCGGCGGAGGGTCAGGAGCCGGCGGAGGGCCAGGCGCCGGGAGAGCCGGCGGGGGGCCAGGCGACGGTAGAGCCGGCGGGGGGTCAGAAGCCGGCGGAGGGCCAGGAGAGGGCGCCGTGGCGGCCGGAACAGGAGAGGGCGCCGTTCAATGTGCTTTACAAAGAAAAAGCAATTCAATGTGCTTTACAAAGATGTGCTTTACAAAGAATCGAAGCAATTCAATGTGCTTTACAAAGAAAAAGAAAAAATATAAAAATACAATAACATAAAAACAAATACTCAAATGAAAACATCAAAACAACAAAATAATAATAATAAATAAAATAAGAAAATATAAAAAGAATAAAAATGGGATAAAAACATAGGAAGCTATAAGGCTAAATAGTGTGGTTAAGTTTAAGTGCTCAGTCATAGGCACGTGAAAAGAGAAGTGTTTTTAACCTGGATTTAAAAATGTATATGTTAGGGGCATGTCTAAAATCTTCTGGTAGTTTATTCCAGTTGTGTACAGCATAACTGCTAAACGCAGCTTCTACATGTTTAGTTTGGACTCTGGGCTCTACTTGCTGACCTGAGTTCATGGATCTAAGAGCCCTGCTCAGTTTATATTCTTCAAACATATCAGAAATGTATTCAGGTCCTAAACCATTCAGAGGTTTATAAACTAAAAGCACCACTTTAAAATCTATTCTGTAACTGACTGGAAGCCAATGCAAAGATTTAAGAACTGGAGTGATGTGCTCTACTCTCTTGGTCCTGGTTAACATTCTAGCAGCAGCATTCTGAATGAGCTGAGCTGTTTTACAGTCTTTTTGGGGAGTCCAGTTAAGAGGCCATTACAGTAGTCAACCCTACTAGAGGTAAAAGCATGGATGAGCTTCTCTTGGTCTTTTTGGGACAACAAGCCTTTGATTCTGGCTATATTTTTTAGATGATAGAATGCTGTTTTGGTGACCGCTTTGATATGACGGTTAAATGTGAGGTCTGAGTCTATCAGAACACCAAGATTATGCACTTGATCCCTGGTTTTAAGGGCCCGAGAATCCAGCTCTTTACTAATACTTGTTCTTTTATTTTTGTTGCCATCTCATTATCTTGGTTTAATTGTAGACAATTTTGGTTCATCCAGGTATTTATGTGCTCTATACAGTGACACAGAGAGTCTATTGAGCTGTTGTCATACGGCCATATATATTTGAGTATCATCGGCATAGCTGTGGTAGTTAATGTTGTTGTTCTGTAGAATTTGGCCCAGAGGTAGCATATAGAGATTGAACAGAAGCGGTCCGAGAACTGATCCCTGTGGAACTCCGCATGCCATAGCCACCCTATCAGATTCATGATTATCAATGGTGACAAAGTTACTCCGGCCATCTAGATAAGATCTGAACCAATCAAGGACTGTCCCGGAGAGTCCTACCCAATTTTCCAGCCTATCTATTACAGTTCCATGATCTACAGTGTCAAATGCTGCACTGAGATCTAATAGAACCAGAACTGTTGTTTTATCTTAATCAGTATTCAGCTGTGTATCATTTAAAACTTTAATCAGGGCCGTTTCAGTACTGTGGTGAGGTCGGAAGCCTGACTGAAATTTGTCTAAGAGACAAATTGAGGTCACAAAATTGCTGAGTTGATTGAAGACAACCTTCTCAATGATCTTGGCTATAAAAGGGATATTTGATACAGGTCTATTGTTGTTCATTATAGATGCATCCAGTGTTCTCTTTTTTAATAGGGGCTTAATGACAGCTGTTTTTAGAGACATTGGGAAAATGCCTGATTGCAGAGAGCTATTAACTATTTGCTGTAGGTCCATTGTTATAGAGTTAAAAATTGTTTTAAAAAAGTCTGATGGCAGTGTGTCGAGACAATATGTGGAAGCTTTAAGATGTCGAACTGTTTCTTCTAGGGATTTTTGATCAATTGTATTAATTTGCGACATAATAACCAAGTTATGTCTTGGTGGTCGTGGTGACGGTACAGTGTCCTTGTTAGACTGTCTAGTTCTGATGGTCTGTCTAATACTTTTTTTTTTCACTAAAGAAACTCATTAAAGCAAATTCATTACATTTCACAGTGGACATGAGTTCTGATGCTATCTGCTTTATTGGGTTTGTAAGCTTGTTGACCATGACAAATAGAGTGCGGGTATTGTTGATATTCTTGTTGATCATTCCCGATAAATGTTGCTGTCTGGCCCTGCCTAACTCATTGTTGAAGCTACCAAGGCTTTGTTTATAGATGTCATAGTGAATTTGAAGTTTAGTTTTCCTCCACTTACGTTCCGTTTTCCTACATTCTCTTTTCAGGGCGCTTACCATCATTGTGGTTCTCCATGGTGTTTTCTGTTTGCTCATAGTTTCCTTTACTTTTACCGGTGCAACACGATCCGTGACATTCAATATTTTGGCATTAAAATTATCCAGGAGTACATCAACTGACTCAGCACTTATTGTTGGAGCGATAGCTATTGCTTCCATAAACTGAGCATTGGTACTCTCATTAATGTACCTTTTCTTAACAGAAACAGAGTTTACTGGAACATTCGGGGTGATAAGTGATTAAAAAAAGACTCAGAAATGATCAGACAGGGCCAAGTCTTTAACTATGACAGAGGAAATATCGAGACCTTCTGAGATAACCAGATCTAGAATGTGGCCTTGAGTGTGTTCGCTCTTTCACACGTTGAGTGAGATCAAAAGTGTCAAGTAGTGCAAAAAGTTCTTTGTCATTATTGTCCGTACTATTACCTATGTGGATGTTAAAATCCCCTGTAATAATAAACAAGTTATAATCAACTGATATAACAGAGAGTAGTTCAGCAAAATCATCAAAAAAATTTGAAATAAATAAATGGTTAAAAACAAAATTTTGGGGGTACCCTTCAATGTAAAACAGAGGTATTCAAAAGAAATAAAATTACCTAGTGAATTTTCTTTGCACTGGAATGTATCTTTGAATAGGGCAGCCACTCCTCCTCCTTTACTACCATTTCGACACATTCATATAGCCACATTTTTCAGGTGCTGTCTCGTTAAGAATAGTAGCACTACAATCTTCTGTTAGCCACGTTTCAGTGAGAAACATAAAATCTAGGTTGTAAGATATTATAATGTCATTTACCAAGAATGATTTGTTGGCGAGAGATCTGATATTAAGTAAAGCCAGCTTAATAGATATAATAGGGGTTCCTGGACTAGTAGGTTGATGTGTTACAGTTAACAGATTAGACACGTTTACTTTATAAGTTGCATGCACAAAATAAAACAGATAACAACTGTTTTATTTTGTGACAGTGTCCTGGTAAATTATTTTCTATATTCTAAGTCTCCAATTCAATGTAACTACTAAGTACAAGTACAAACAAAATCAGACAGCTATAATTGAAGTTGCTGCTCTCTGGATTTGTTCCAACCCGTTTTGCCTGTAGTTTTTGCTGTTGGCTTTGCTATCATCAGACTTTGAATTCAGGTCATCACGATAATGACTCACCCTACCACCTATGATGACACAACCTCTGATCCAATTTCTAAACAAAATAAACAAGTTAATGATGGCACGATCCAGTCAAAAAAGCTCCTCCCCGAACAGGCTGTACCTGTTCTTATCTGCCAGTCGATACTCATTCAGCTTTGTGTTGGTGGTGCAATGGAATAGATAGCTGGCAGTGGATCCATGATTTTCAAAGATAAGGCACGAACATCTTTCAACCATTTTCCACCCTAAAAATTAGCCAAATTTTTTGGAGAAAAATATTTAAAAGCGGTCTTAAAATAATCTAGGCGAAAAAGTGTTATGTATTCTGAAAAAATCTAAATATGCATATAGTGGAGTCCAAACAAATTGATACCCTTGATTAAGATAAATAATTTATACAATCAATTATAAAATAAATGATTTGTGATCAATCAATCAGTCAAATGTATTTATAAATCCCTTTTTACATCAGCAGTTGTCACAAAGTGCTTTTGCAAAACACTCAGCCTGAAACCCCAAGGAGCAAACAAAAACATTGTTGAAGCACAACAGCTAGGAAAAACTCCCTAAAAGGGGCCGTGATCAATTCACTTTCTTTTGGAATTTTGTGTGTGCGCTTTGGGATTTTGTCTTGCAAAAGGATGCAGCTGTCTCAAAATACGTACTCTCTGAAATTCTGCATATGGTATATCTTTTACCGGATGGGAGTTGGCATCAGCCATCTTCCATTCAATTCCCATTATCTCAATTTGTAATAAAAGTCAACAAGGGTTTTATAAGTGGCTATACATTTTTTTGGCGCTTTGGTACTATTCACACATTCAGCACATCTGGCAATGACTGAGTTCAGCAAACAATATCAAACATTAGAGCAGTGTTTCTCAACCCTGTTCCTGGACGTCCCCCTGCCCTGCATGTTTTAGATCTCTCCCTGCCCTAACATACCTCATGAAGGACTTGATAATGAGCTGATCATTTCAATCAGGTGTAACAGAGCAGGGAGAGATCTAAAACATGCAGGGCGGGGGCAGGAGCAGGGTTGAAAAACACTGCATTAGAGTGTCATCTAGAAAGATGTTTCACATTCAAATATGAGTTCAAAGTTTCAACTACGTGCAAAAAAACTGCAACATTAAAACCTGCCAGTTGACGCCACAGCGACTGGACGATACGGTGTATCATAACTCTAAAGTGTTTCTGTCAGCTTCTGTTGGCACAGCTCTGCCTTCACGGGAACGGGAAGTCGGAGTATCATCTATAAAATTTCACCCACATGGCGTTTACTGTGTAAACTCTGGAAAATGGACACTCTCTTTCTTGGTATTACCTGTGGAAGAATTTCTTTCTCTTAAAAGCGTTCATTTCTCTGAGGGATACACCGTGAATGCCTTGTTATCGCAGTGGTTACACATTCACAAGAGGGATATTCCACTAGCGGACTTCCCCTGAAAGCAGCTTAGCGTCCAGCATCCAAACGCACATTAAAACACTATTCAATACAAGTGGCTTTGTTGACGACTGCAATACAACCAGGCGCAGGGCTCTCACTATCTTTCAAAGGTTTTTAACTTATTGCCTTTGAAAGTTGATTCTTCTGCTTTTACCCTTCGATAAGTACCAGCTTGTTTTCCGTTGGAACAATTCATAAGAATGTTTATTGTTTGACATTTCTGATTGGCTGCGGTTTGTTTCCCTGGGAGACTAATACATCTGTTTGTCATTCAGTTATGTGCTATTTTGATGATTTTTGATGATAACAATATTAACAATAATAATAATAACAATCCTAACAATATTATTAATAATAATCATTAATATTCAGGGCAATTAACCTACATCTTATTTGATGGGGGCGGTAAGGAACCTGTATAATGGATTGGGGGCGCTGGCCCAAAAAAGTTTGAGAACCACTGAAATACATGATGTTCATATACAGTAAAGTACCTGCATAACTTTAGATTTTCTTCTCTTATGTTAAAATACCTTTACTATCACTTAACCTATTGCTCTTAATTGATCATCACTCAACCATTTGGTGAACATACTGCATGTATTTTACATTGTTTTCCCTACTATGTTTAGATTGAATAGTACAAAATCACCACCCCAAGTTCATAGATTTGTATGTGACCTCAGTAGGATTCAATCCCACGACCTTGGTTTTGGAATTGTTGTGCTCTAACTGATCTAACTGATCCACAAAACAGCACTCCATTGCCAATACCATACAGTACTGTCGAATACAGGATGTGATTTCCATCCACAGTTGTAACCATATAAGAGGGATTGTGAATACTGGAAATATCTTTCAACATGAATGTGCATCCATTTATCTGAAGATTGAGAGGTAGGACATAAGACCATTCTCTGGTCTTACAATGCTGGGGCTGCACCTCATTGACTTCCTCAATGAAACTGTGAGATAATGTTAGGTTCCACCATTCAGAGGTGGTTCAGCAGTGGTTTTGAGCCAATTCAAGATTCCTGACCCTATATCTTCCCCCTCCTTTTCATCATGGAGGTGGACGGTCTATGACCACCATCCCCATGAGCATGTCACCTTCAGCCCATGGATGAGCCAAGGATGGCATCACTGGTTACCAATGTCAGGATTGGAATCGCCATGCCAAAAGCTTTTTCCCACAGTGCATAAAAATTAAGATATTCATTGTGACTTGGGCAAGATCTCAAGGCCAAATGCCGGAGGTAGAATCAGTGTAGTGTGTTAAACATTTCTTTCATTACTTTTTTTTCAGATCTTACAATATTTGTTACATTTGATTAGACAAAAATCTTGAAATGTTGAAATAAAAGTATGTTTTTTGCATCAATGACTCTAGAATATGTCTTCATTGATCAATCAATCAATTTATTTATAAAGCCCTTTTTACATCAGCAGTTGTCACAAAGTGCTTTTACAAAACACCCGGCCTTAAAACCCCAAGGAGCAAACAACAGTAGTGTTGAATTTCAGTGGCTAGGAAAAACTCCCTAAGAAGGCCGAAATTTAGGAAGAAACCTAGAGAGGACCCAGGCTCAGAGGGTGACCAGTCCTCTTCTGGCTGTGCCGGGTGAACATATTAAGAGTACAAATTGTAATAATTAATAAATGCATGTGGGCTGAGTCCAGAGTCTATTTAAACTTAGTCCAGGTCAGAAGCATGACCAGATGGACAAGGACAGGGACAACACGGGGAGGGGGAGGTGTCAGCACAGTGGCAGCTGAAATCGTCAGGTATCGTCTTGATCTGCAACACAACCAGGAGGACTTTGGACC
>JACXGI010019188.1:0-12382 GCA_016801175.1 Esox masquinongy
AACATATTGAACATTGTTAGCTAGCAGCAAAACTACTTCTAGCTACCTAGCTACATTATAGTTGTCCTGGATTCATTCATCTTCATTCAGTTTACCTGGCATTCCAGGGAACCCTAACCCATGACGGTGTCAATCTCATCCCATGCTCGTTCCTTCACGGTAATTTCTTTATGCAATGGGTAAATTGGGTCATACAAAAACCTATACTTCTCCACTTCAATAATCAATCATTCGTCGTCCATCATCAACTTTTACCACAGCAAGCTTGGTGTGTCATCTGACCTGCAGCATCATCCGAAAAAAAAACACTCCAGAAAATAGGCAGAAAATAGCAGTAGCCCACAGAGCTAAAACATTTACCTCAAATCTGTATTTTCTTCCCTACATAATAGGGCAATATGAGTTAATATCATTTTTATGAGTTTTTTAATGAGTCAATACACCCCAATCCACCCCCCAAAATAAATAACTTTTTTATTTCAATTCATAAGACAAAATGAACATGCGCATTGGCCGTCAAGAATTGAACCTCAGTGTTTCATGAAGCTTGGATGCTGCCATTGGACGTGACGCAACACGAGTAGTGTAAAAGGCAGTCATTTATTACACAGGGGGCATTCCATAATGGTTGACAGCTGATGGCAACGCTGAATGCTCGATGGCTGTGTAGCTCCTACGTAAGTGAGTAACTTCTGCTATCTGTGATCATTTTGTTTTGTCTGTTCTCTGTGTTTTTAAATCCCTTTACCTAAACTGTATGTGTGCACATAGGCCTATACGCAGGGTCCAGTCTTGTAAACATTAGAGGCAGGATTTCACACAGTGCATCTTTAATGTTCCACACAAATGCAATATCTGTCCATGGATCCACAACTTTCACATTAAATAAAATCACAAAGGTGAATGGCCACATTTTAGATTGTAGACATGGTCATGTTGTTATGACTCTTACTTTCAACACGGGTTGTTTTGGCTGGGACAATGGCAAGAGAGATAACGAGCCAGGAAGATAAGTCTCAATGACACACACCCAAAATATCGACAAGAATCATTGAAAGCCCATGCTCTGTACAAAAACCAAATACCTGAAACTTTAAGAGGGCAACAAATCAAAGGACACAAAGTGAACTAATTTATGTCCTGTGTAGTACTATAAACACCATGTAAATCAGAGATTATTAAAAATCTGGACAATTCTCGTTTAACATGGAATCATAGCTGTGGGAAGTAGGGGTGCTCAAGGTGTTGCATCCCCCATGACGCAGCTTCAGCACCCCCTGATGAGATTCTGGTAGTCCAAATCATCAGTCGGCAAGATGCGTGTGATTTCGGCCTATGAGCATGCGTTGTCCATCTGTTCTCAAGGTTGGTGCTCACCATTATGGCTGACAGGCACGAGTCTCCCTTGTGTTTGATAATCACTTAATTCCACAACACTGCCTGCTCAGAACATCTTACCAAAGCCATGCGTAGAAACATAATTTAGAGGAATTTAATTAAGAGACCAGGTTTTTTTCAAAATATTTTGATTGTGTAGATATTTTAATAATCATATTTCATAATGAAACAATCAAGGCCTTTAAACATTTGTGGGGCAGTGAATGTGAAGAAATTATTATTAAAAGTACATTATTAAAAGTACATTATTTTTTAGGAAGTGTTATGAATACATTATGAATTTATTCACATGTTGGATTTTTTTTCATGATGCATTATACTCTTAAAGGGCTTCAAAATAATTTAATGGTTGACCCAGAAGGAAAACACTTTCTCCCACAGGGATTCTCCTACAGAGACATGCAAAACATAATTTGTGGCTCTTTTTTGGATTAGAGCTGACACTCTAATCTATTAAAATATTTATCTCAAATTTAGTTTGAACTAAGAACATTAAGTATTCCTGACTCTACCAGCATTGCATACTGAGATCCTGTGCATTCTGGATCAACGTTTCTTCAAGGATCTCTTTGTATTTTGCTCCATTTATCCTTCCCTTAATCCTTCCCAGTCGCCCAGTCCCTGCAGCTGAAAATCATCCCCATAGCATGATGCTCCCACCATTCTTCAAAGTAGGGATGGTATTAGCCAGGTGATGGACGGTACCTTTGTTTCGCCTGACATTTATTGTCATGGTCTTAGAGTGTATGAGATTACATGTTGTATGCCTTTTACTCAGGAGTGGCTTTTGTCTAGCTGCAATACCATAAAGGCCTGCCTTTTGGATGGTTCTCCCATCTTTGCAGAAAAAATCTGAACCTCTGTTGGAGTGGCAGTAAGAGTCTTATTCACCTTCCTGTCTTGGCCCTTCTTGCCAAAATCCTTAGTATGGAGGTACAGCAAGCTCTACAGTCTTGGTGGTTTCAACTTCTTCTTTTACAATGGACCCCACTGTGCTCCTGGGAACTTGCAAAGTAGTAGCAATTGTTTTCATAATCTTCCCAGATCTATGTCTCAACACAATCTCAGTGGTCTACAGAGAGTTCCTTGGACTTCTGGGTTTGGGTTTTGCTCTAACATGCACTGTGAAGTTTGGGACCTCATTCAGCGACCCCTCGTGTCCTGTGAATGGGGGCATTGTCATCCTGGAAGACACCCAATATTGAACTCTTTCAAAGTCACTTAGATTCTTTCATCATGCCACCTTGATCAAAAATCAAGGTCAATTGAGTCTGCTCAGCATTTTTATACATGCCACGTAGCATGATAGGCTCTTAATTGCTTAATTGTATCTTCTAGGACTCCTGTATGGTAGCATCTGCATTATGTTCCTTCACTAATTTATTCAGGGTTTTCATCAAATATTTCACCCATCTTTATATATATGCACTGCTCAAAAAATTTAGCAAACACTTAAATCACACATCGGGTCTCGATGAACGAACTATATTAAAGACCAAAATCTTTACTGTACATTGTGTAATTCGTTGAGAACAAAATGACATAACAACGGTCAATGGAAACCAAAATCACCAAGCGAATTGAGGGCTGGATTCAAACTCACACCGAAAATCAAAGTAAACAGTTGAAATCACAGGCTGTTCCATCATGCATGAATTTCATCATGGCAACACATAATGTGACTCAGTAGTGTGTATGGCCCCCACGTATCTGTATGCAGTCCCGACAACGTCTGGGCATGCTCCTGATTAGACGGCAGATGGTGTTCTGGGGGATCTCCTCCCAGACCTGGATCAGGGCATCAGTGAGCTCCTGGACTGTCTGTGGCGCTACTTGGCAGTGTGGGATGCACCGATACATAATGTCCCAGAGGTTCTCAGTTTGATTCAGGTCTGGGGAATGTGAGGGCCAGTCAATGGCATCACATGCCTTCGTCATCCAGGAACTGCCTACACACTCCGGCCACATGAGGCCGGGCGTTGTCCTGCACCAGGAGGAACCCAGGGCCCAGTGCACCAGCGTAGGGTCTGACGATGGGTCTGAGGATTTCATCCCGGTACCTAACAGCAGTCAGGGTACAATTGGCTAGCACGAGGAGGTCTGTGCGACCCTCCAAGGATATTTCTCCCCAGACTCACCCCAGATATTTCTCCCCAGACCCAGAATCACTGACCCACCGCCAAACCAGTCATGCTGGATGATGTTGCAGACAGCATAACGTTCACCACAGCGTCTCTAGACTCTTTCACGTCTGTCACGTGCTCAGTGTGAACCTGCTGTCATCTGTGAAGAGAACAGGGCACCAATGGCGGACCTGCTAGTTCTGGTGTTCTCTGGCGAATGCCAATCGAGCTGCATGGTGCTGGGCTGTGAGCACAGGTCCCACTAGAGGACGTCGAGCCTTCATGCCACCCTTATGGAGTTCGTTTCTGACAATTTGGTAAGAAACATGCACACCAGTAACCACGCTGGAGGTCATTCTGTAGGGCTCCTGTTCCTTCTCACACAAAGGAGCAGATACCTGTCCTGCTGCTGCGTTGATGCCCTTTTACAGCCCTGTCCAGCTCTCCTCGTGTAACACAGTAAATCTTCTTGTGACGGCACGTATGGTTGCGCCATCCTGGAGGAGCTGGACTGCCTGTGTAACCTGAATGGGCTGCAGATACCGCCTCATGCTACCAGTAGTGACAAGGACACAAGCAAAATGCAAACCTAGAGAAGAATCAGTCAGGAAGGAGAGAGCCCATTCCCTTTTTTGGTGTTTTCTTGCTGTTGCCTCTCCAGTGCACCTGTTGTCACTTTCATTTGCACCAAAACAGATGACATTGATTCACAATCACTTATGCTTCCTAACTGGACAGATTGATATCCTTGAAGTTGAATTGACTTGGTGTTATACTGTGAATTTTTTTGAGCAGTGTATATACATATGTATATAGCAAAATTACAATAATTGCAAATGATTCTCTTTGCCCTATGCCCATATTCCTATTTTCTGGAAATTAACATTTTTTTCCTCTCCACCGTTAACAGGTGTTTCTCTAAATGCTTGCCTTGAGATGGGGGGCCATGCAACCAATTATTTCCTAGGGCCCCCTAAAGGCTATGGCAGGCTCTGTTCAGGAAATATATTTGAGCTTCTGTTAGTGGTGCAGTTCTGTAGCCCTATAATCATTGCATACAACTCTACTGTCCTTCAGTAGAGTTCACTTGAATTGCCATAAGACTGAAAACATGTTTATTGCTGAAAATAAAATCAAAACATGATAATAAAATGTATTATGACAATATGGAACTATGTGGCATATTTCCAGAAATTGCCATGCATGTTCATGTGAGAGTGATGGTGTTCAGAAAGATGCTACAATCCCCCTGAGCTGGTCCTATGTTTAATCTGCTCTATTGAAAACTGGAAGGCAAAGGGCAATAGAGCAGCGGGGAAAAGCAACGTGGCGACTAATGTTATTCATTCCCACATCCTAACCTTCTGTTTCTGCTCCTTCACTTCTGAAAATAAAACGACATCTAAAAGTGTTTGGCTTTGCCAAATAATTTGGCAGGAGGGGAGAGGGAGAACGTCCTGATTTACACTGGCCGATTCCTCAGAGATCTCTATCATTAGAATAACTTTATTAGGCTTTCAGCTGCATTTCCTGTTTGATTTACTGCACAGTCCCAGGGGCTTGTGGGTAGGCTGCTGAGCCGAGGAAGACTCCTCTGCATGAGACAGACCTGGCTGCCATTGTAGTGCTGCAACCTGAGTATAACACCCCGATTAATCTGGAGGTAAACGTTGCAGAAACATTACCAAGGCGTTAACCAATAAATCAGCGCCACCAGAACATTAAATACACCTCATGCATGGATTGGTGTGTAAGTGGTGTGTTGATAGATGATCATCCTCCACTTAGACTGTAGTGTGCTCCTCCCTGGTTGTACCATGAATGCCTACAACTCCGGTGTTCTCATGAAACATAACACTGATGGGTTATTGAACAGCATGATGGGGAGAATTACTTAACTCTATCACTCACTGACTGATTTGGCTCAATGGGAGCTTTAAGATGTAAATAGCAACATTGCAGTAGGGCTTTCAATACATGAACAAATTATCAGGTCAACTGACCAACACAAGGCCCCACATCAAGGCACAAATCTCACTCCAAAACCAGTGATTAAGATGCACCCGGTTGCAATTCTGACTGTGTCACTGCGTCACTGTCCTGAAATATCCACCATACTCTACATAGCTTTTCTGGAGTCATCAGTTGTACACCCGTAAGCATACAGAGTTTGTTAGTGGAGGGAGTGACCTCATATCCTCAGATTTTGATAACTTCCTGGTTGGACCAGTAGTGTGAAAAGAAGCAGAATGGCTAGCCGTGACGTGTTTTGGAGGAAATATGTCTCCATCATCAGCTCTCCCAAGCCTATTAGAAACTGGGGACAGAAACAGAGTATAAAGATCTGGTCCCATTTCTTTCATTGCCTCCCCCCCTTCCTAATTGGCACTTATCACCTTCACCTGAATGCTCGTGTGTTGAGGGTTCTGCTGTAAATTGATGCAACAGATGTTGTGCTACACATTGGGGTGGATGATCCCCCTTAAATTGATTCAGGTGTGTAGAAAAGCACTATATAAATCCAATTTGTAATTTCAAATAAGAATTAATCCTTCTATAGTCCACTAACAGCTAACATAGCCAGTGGCAATTATTCTTGGCCTGGGGTAGAGGCCACTGAATCATCATATTTTACATTGCAATTGTGAATACATTGTAGTTATTTTGATTTCATTTACATGATGGCAGTATAATTTCAGGCATATTGCATTAGAGACTGTGTTCAGAGAGTGGGCCTAAAGTATAGTGATATCTGCCAATAAAAGTATGTCTGTGTGTGGGGTAGATTCCTGCCCAAATCCTCCCACTGTCAGTGTGGGGAAGTATTAAGGATCTGTTTCATACTACTAACATAACAGAAAACAAGCATACTCTGAAGCTGAGACAAGCAAGTAGAGCCTTCAGTTAACCTTAGTGAATGATGTGGGACTAGACAGGTAAGCTGCTTTCTGAGGATGTGAGGCTCTCTGGCTGCATTTACACATGCCAACTAATTGATATATCTTTCCACCAATTGGTCTTTTGACTAAACACATCAATTCTTTTCACATTCAATCTTTTTTCAGACCCAATATGATTGGTCCAAATCCAATCAAAAATACGTGGGCTTTCTGTCTAAGTGCAGCCTCTGTGTTTTATAGGGCTTCTAATAACCCGTCCAGTCACGTCAAACAATCCCAAGACCTTTGGGCTAGGATTCAAACATGTTGGTAAAAATGTAGAAAAACAGAACAGACTACAAACAATGCACAGTGCACGTGAGCAAAGATTTACCTTAAATAGGGTTGGTGATCAGGAACACAGGTGAGGGCAATGACGACGAGGAACAGGTGTCTGTGCTCTAACTGAGAGTGAGGGCATTGGGTCTGACTGGCACAGCAAGCCTTCCATTCCAGGACATAACATTGCAATCCACATAATGTTGCACTGCCAATATAAAATGATCGTATGTAAGGTGAAAGAGGAAGACATAACAAACTATTCTGAAAATTGGGACTAAAACAATGCCATTAGCTCAAAACCAAACAATAGTCTAAACTGGTTTCTCATGTTCCTCACGTACTATCGCATCCAGTAAAAAACAGAAAATGCAATTATTACAAATCCAATTCGTAATATTTCATACAGATTTCATGTGTTTTACGTCCCTAAGTATATTTACGTTAGCTACGCACCTGCCTTGCATGTTTCACATTCATTGAAGAGGCATTGCTGTTTTTGTCAAAAATATCAATTGAAACAGAATATATTTTTTTACCACATTCTATTTACCACATTCTATTAACACAAATAGCAAGTAGTTAACGGACTGGGTCTAATTATAGTGAACTATCACTTTAAAGAGCAACTTTCTAAAAAATAACTTTTTAAAATAGCCTGTTTGGCATCAATATGAGCCAAAATAGTAGTATAAGTATAAACAATTTTGGCCACAAAGTCAGTCCCGTCCCAAAATATTCCTTTGAGAGACCTGTGAACAAAGTTTTGTCATGATGTATAGGTATAAATATTTTGAATGTCCATTTGCTCATTGACACGGACGAACAGCTGTGGTCAGTGCCGGCCCTAGCCTTTTGGGAGCCCTAAGCAAAATTTGATTTGGGGCCCCCCTCTCCCATAGTGGTCCAGGGCTCACTAGCAGTCCAGGCCTCCCTGGCAGTCAGGGGCCCTAAGCGGCCGCATATGTCGCTTATGCCTAGGGCCGGCCCTGGCTGTGGTAACTGCTATTTGCCCAACGGCACAGACAATAAGAGCTCAGACTGTTTACATTAAATTCACTTTTTTAGTCATAGAAATATTGTACCAAATACATTAGATATACATTTGTGAAACTAAACTCTCTTTTTTTTAGAGACATCCTCAGAGTTTTTGAGTTATCCTAGAATAATTCTGTCTATTTCAGGAAGTGATACAGACTTCCTCCATATTCCTCTCACAAGTGGCAGGAACTGCCACTTCTAACCATGATTCCAACACTGAAATGTTGTTTTTCGCACATTCAGAGCAGCTGCTGTTATCCAGAGCGACAGAGGAGCAATTAGGGTTAAGTGCTTTGCTCAAGGGTAAACCACAGACCTTTTGTTTCCTTATTCAACACAAATGTGTGGAATCGGTGCATTCAGTCATCCTTTTTTCAATCGGTGCGTTCAGCCACCCATTTTTTGATTCAAGAAGTATAAATATATTGAAGGATGTAATTACACTGAGAAAAATAATCATTATTTAATTTTTCTTCCTTGGCTTCAAAGGTTACTCCAAAAATTCTTGCCTGGCGTTCTGGTTGGGTCATCCAGGTTCTTAAAATGGAAGCCTGCAGATATGTTCTTTACATAGCACAGCACATTGGTCAGAAAGTTAGTTTTTCAGTTTCACATTTCTATTGTTTTTTTCAGAAAATGAACTCTGTAAAAGTACCATTTAGTGGTGTGAACAAACCCTATTTTTGTCAATAACCACAGTTGTACTCCAATCTCGCATTTCCAAGCATTCTCTAGCAGGTTTTTTTTTTTTAGTACTACTTGTTACTACATCAATGTTTTTGTATGTACACATTGTTTTTTTATGCAATTATAAATTACATTTATTTTCTAAATTATTTCAAGCATTTACTTGGACTTATTGTATCTACATGGATGCTCAAGTTTAGCTAGCCTTTTATATTCCAACACTAAAAAACTGTCTGAATGCAGGCTGCAGGTGAAAAAAATTGACATTTTACAATGTTGGATGTCACCACTCTGGCTGCATTCCAATAGGAATTTACCCATACATTTTCGAGCCAGCATAATGCGACTTGCATGCCTGATGGCTTGTAAACTATGAGTTTAGGCTGCTGTATTATTTATTTGTCTTAAATAATTTAATTTTAATGACAAAACATTAATTTAGGATCTCACATGATGAAGGCCAAAGGGCTGAAAAAGAACTAACCCAACAACCATGTGTCTGTCCCTACCGAACAGTCATGGGTGATACTGGTCATTTTTTAATTCACTCAAAAGGCACCCTAGGAAATATGCAAATTAAATTAAACCCTACAGCAGGGCAATTCAATTCTGGTCCTGGAATGTCTAAACATTCCAGATTTTGCTTTTTTGTATGGTTCTTCAGAGAACCTATAATAGTTCCCCTGTAGCATTTCTCTCAGGAAAATTATTTGCTCCAAACGATGTACCAAATGATATTTGTATATAGAAATAAGGAAGGTGATTCACTTTATTAAATTATTATTTGTTTACATTTCTATTTTAATTTAAATAATTGTAACTTTCAGTGGAGTTGAAACCTTGCTGAACCAAGATTTCCATTTCAGAACCATACGGCTATAAATTTACCTCTAAAGAAAAAGATTAAAAATGTCTTAGGATTTTGATACTTGATATTTTTGATACCCCTAAGGTGAGGGCCTTGTGTAATGAAATAAGAATTCTCTACTAACAGTTCCTTGATCTGGCATGTGAGATCCATTTGATGATCCAAAGACTATATTTTGTGCATAGACAAACTCTTCTAGGACCAAATTGTTTGGACATAAGTGTTTATGTCTATTTAAGACCAAATTGTCTATATTGTATGTGATTGTGCAGTTGATAAATATTGTTTTGGATGGCTTGGTGCACTAGAAAGGCAGAGTTTGCACAATTTAGACTCTTTCATTGATTCTCACATTAACTCAAATCTCCCCCGACCTGGGACTCTGGGACAAACCGGTCCAGTATTGTATGGACAGTGTGAACATTTAGTCTTCATTTTGATAATAAAAGTTGTGTATTTCACACCTCCACAAAATCTTTAGTGAAAGAACACTTTGGAATCCTTTGTGATATGCAGAATCTGAACATTTTCCTGGTTTCCTTCAAAGAGCTGACACTCATTTTGAAAACAGAAAAAAAATCAAAACAAGGAGAGAATCCAACACAGACTGGCTGGCACCTATCTGAAGGTGTTAACAGATGAAGGTCATTTCCATTCACCTGGGGTTCAGGGAGAGGTTAGGGCACCTGTGCTGTTTTGACACGTTATCTCCCTGTAGAGGGCTTCGTTAGCACAAACATTAACACCCTAAATTGATCATGTCTCCCAGCTACTCCCTACACAGTATTAAGGGTTTTTCAAAGGTATCAAAGGTGTTTGCATGATGTTTTAGGTGTTACTGTTTTCACAAAAATAACATTAAATAATACAGTCATTCCACTAAAGGTATTTTTATATTCATTATGTACACTGTCAAATATGGAAAGGGAAACCCTCTTCCGTAGGTGGTCACATGAATGCCACGAATCTGGGGTACAATACAAACAGTTTAATTGTGTCATTAACAATCAAGAACCACTCCTAGTTAGAACATTTCTGCATAAAGAAACCGAGAAACACTTATAAAACAGTCAGTTGTAACAAAATAACTGGCGTTCTCATTGAAATAAACTCATAAAAAAGAAACACTTTTTATACAGAATATTTATACAGGAATAGCTTTGAATTGGATTGTTAACCAAAGGAAGACACATTGCAGACATCGATTTTCACACAGATTGCATATGTTTTTCTCTCTATGGTGTTCTATAGGTTAGTAATTTACCTAAACTTATTTGCATGATAGTAAAAATTGCATACAACATTAATTGTGAAGCTTGTAGCATGAGTTGCTTGACATACAGCATCTTTAAAGCACATTTTCCATTTAAAACGTTAAGACACTTTTTGTTTTTACTGCCCATCAAAATTACATTTATAAATAGAAAAGTATCAGTGAAATTAAAAAAGCGCTATGTAACAAACCTTCCAAAAAAAGTAATTACATCAGAATCTGCAAATAAATAATGTCAGAGACAACAAAAAACAGAGGTTGTGATTCACATTTTTAAACTGTGTGGCTGATTCAGAAAGTTACAGTGACAAAGGTTTCGCAAAATAATCTAACATCGGCAGTGCCATATAGTACAAGGCATTTGTTGGCATAGTTTATTTAAGACTGTGTTTTTTTTACAGTTAATATAATGTCTATATATATATTTATATTTCTTCCTAGCAAATAATATGTAACGATTGAGCTATTCTCATCGACACACCTGGGGTGCGTTTTGCGTTCCAGAGTTTGAGTGATCCGTAATCACGTTGTTTTTCGATTTTTCAAAGAATAACTAATCTGCCAGCAGGCTTCCAGACTTAGTACCTCATCATTAAGGCCTTGTCATCCACTTGGTCCTCGATTTCATATGCATTTTAAAAATCCAGTTAACACCACATAACGTAAACACCTATCAAAGTCCTATCAGACTCCAAGGGGACTTTTATTATAATATCAGTAGCTCAAAAAGAATCAGTGTAAAACAAGAGACATCAAGTGCAGTCAGCAAATATCCACGGCAACATACTTAGAATATTTTTTGTGCAGGTTTAAATGTATGTATGGACAGTCTTTACAGTGAATAATACAAGTTTTACAAAATCAGAAAAAGCAATACTTATTCGTATTAGCTACTGTAGTCTGTGGAAATGTGGGGGGGGGGGTGCGGTGGGGGAATTGGGGGGGTGGGTCCAGTGTGAGAACGCTTGCGTTGCGTAGCCTTTCAGTCTGCGTTGATATTTAAACACTACTTGTACGCATATAGAGTCCAGCCTCTGAATTGATAAAGACTCTGGTCTTTTCTCTCATCGCAGTTGCACTGCGCTACAAGGAGCACTGTTCTTTATAATGGCATTGGGTGCCCATTTGTACAGCAACGCCACTTCATCAGCACAGTGTTCGGACCGTCTCTCTGTCTACTCCTTGGCGTCTTGGTCTGACTCCGAGTGGGCTTCAGCGCGGGCCAGGTGCTCCTCGATCTTGATGGAGAAGATGGTGCTGTTGGTCTGCGTGCTCTCGTCCAGGTCCTTCAGCAGCTCGGCACTGCCCTCCCTAAAGTCCGACAGCTCCTCCTCGAAAGCCGGGCTACTGCTGTCGCTGCTGGGCTCCTTGGACGGCTTGCCCGGGTGGTTGACATAGAAGCGCTGGTTCTGGAAGAACTTGATGATGGTGAGCTTGGGCAGGTCCAGCTGGGCCGACAGGGTGTGGATGGCCTCCTCGTCCGGGTACATCCCCACGTCCTGGATGAAGCTCTGCAGGATGCCCAGGGCCTCTAGGGAGATCTTCCCCCCGCCGGAGCGGGCCTTCGCTCCCCCGCGGCCCTCGTCCTCTATCTCAGCCGGGGAGGCGGTGGAGGGCTGGCGAGGGGGCAGCCGGGGGCCCATGGGTGGCTGCTGCTGCTGTTGCATGGGCTGCTGGGACAGCGGCGGCTGGGAGGGGTGTTGGAGGGACATGGGGGAGTGGTGCTGCTGCTGGTGGGACTGGGACTGTGGTGGTGGTGGTGGGGGGGGGGGGG
>JACXGI010019189.1:0-12382 GCA_016801175.1 Esox masquinongy
GACCCCGACCCCACGTGACACTGTGCCTCCCGCAACGGGTCGTTCAAGTGCATCCGTTACATAGGGACAAATTGTTTTCAGATTCTGCTTCCATCAACAGAAAAAACAGAGGGGATAACTTTTTGGAATTCAGCCCAGTAGAATTCTGGTTCACTCTCCTATCTGTCCTCCTAGGCTAGCAACGCCTTTTTTTTCTCTCTCTTTCCCTCCATCCCTCTGTCCCTTTCTACCCAGAAGGGTTACAAGGGTGAATTTACTGAAGATACAAGGTAAGGGGCATCCTGAATATATCTACATGGTGTTACCCTTATGAAAGGTGTGTAGTGCCAAACACAATAGTTCAACTTGTGGTTGAACATACATTGATGATACTCAATTAAGGGCTTGGCAGAATTTGCTTGTTACCAGTTGTAAATGTATTATGTGACAATGTGAAAACGGCATAATGTATTAGTACTGAGCGAATGTTCATATATGTTTAACTGGTGTGATTTAATGCATGTGTTTACTAATTTTGTTCAGAGGAAGTGATATTCCTTGAGCATGAGTCAAAAAGTAAATACTGTATATGATTCAGACAAGCTTTTGTTGCTCCACATGTATTGTGTAATTTCTTAATCCGCGTTGATCCCAAACTGTAAACTGTGAACTGATAACTTTGACAAGTTTGTACTTTGTATTTGTCAAATTCTTGTTCACTGTCACCGCATAAGCCTTATTCAAATTGCCAAGGATCGTACTGAATGTGTTCCTGTTTTAATTGCCGCCTGCACATAGAGAAGTAACTATCAAAAGTGACTGTCAAAAATATATAGCAAAGATTGCATATGTGCGTGTCAAACTTATCAGACAGATGTTTGTGTGTCCCAACTGTGTCATCAACCCCTCCCTGGTATCGGGATTGATGACGCAGCTGAAGGGTCATTTAATGCCTCACGTGACGCCTGCTCGTCTTACTCCCACTTCCTGTGCAGTATCAGGTACACGGTAACCACGGCAACATCTCTGAGGATGTATAGCTTCATGGGAGGGGGCCTGTTCTGTGCCATTGTGGGGAACATCCTCCTGGTGGTCTCCACCGCAACGGACTACTGGATGCAGTACCGCCTGTCGGGTAGCTTCGCCCACCAGGGTCTGTGGAGATACTGCATGTCCGGGAAGTGCTACATGCAGACGGACAGCATCGGTGAGAGCACGCCCTGCAGGAGGCCAGAGGGTTGACAGAACATACATTGAGGGACAGAAGCCAACACTGGAGATTATAGCAAATCATATTAACAGACGCTAAGTGCATGCATTCAATGGCCAAAACGTTTATACATGGTTGATTTACCTCATGTTATGAGACCTGTTGCTGAAAAAGTTGGCTTTTTGATAAAAGAGCTGTAAAAGGGAGCCACCTACTGTTTGAGCACTGCACTACAAGACTTCATTTTCATCCTTGGCTGTAAGGGATGCAGTTCACCAAGGCCTCTGTTTGGTTTGTAATCTGTTGAACTATCCCTCTAGCGTACTGGAATGCCACACGGGCCTTTATGATCCTGTCTGGGATGTCATGCTTCGCAGGCATCATCGCGGGCATTCTTTCCTTTGCCCACTTTTCTGCCTTTGAGAAGTTCAACCGCTCCTTTGCTGCAGGGATCATGTTTTTCATCTCCAGTGAGTCTCTCTCACTCTCTCTCTCTCTCTCTCTCTCACACACACACACACACACACACATACACAAATAAACACATGCACACAACAACGCACAATGGGCACAAACAGTATCACTAAAAACCACACGCGCAGATACAAACACACACACACACAGATTATGAACAGTATACAGGCCTCTTATGTCCGTTTCCTTCTCCCAGCGTTATTCGTTCTGCTGGCGATGGCCATCTACACCGGTGTGACGGTCAACTTCCTCGGCAAGCGCTTCGGTGACTGGCGATTCTCCTGGTCCTACATACTGGGATGGGTGGCACTGCTCATGACCTTTTTTGCAGGTAAGAACTCAACTAATCACAATACACAAAACAAGCTAAACGCCCCTTGTCTCCCAGTGTTTGGCAATCTGAAGGGACCCGACTGGTTAAAGTGATATGGGAAGGGTTTTCTCTAGCCTTCTAATCAGTTATGGCAGAGACATCCATTAATATTTCCCAAGAAAGTGAAAAGAAGTGTGAAAATGTATACACTAATTGACATACTTTTCTTATGATGGCGTCTGCTAAATGGAAGGTTAATGTAATGTGACTCAGCACCATGCCTCCTTTTGAAATATACAGTATCTGGATCCTTCAGCAGAACTGAACAAAGAGTATTGTCTGAAGGGAGACTTGGGGGGTTTGTCAAACATGGGTGTTTATGTCTATGGTCCGTTATTAATCTGTGTGCATCCTGTGTGTTCCAGGGATATTTTACATGTGTGCCTATAGAATGCATGAATGCAGGCGAGGTGGAGGCCCTGGTCGCTAGAGAGTAAGACACAGCAAGCTATGCAAACTGGTTTTACAAAAAGGACAATTTTACACTGAATTCAAGACCATGTTTATCCAGAGAGGCTAACGTGAAACTAAACCTCCGTGACCAAATGAGCATTCATCCCCTGGTGCTTCCAATGGATTTCCTGGATAAACAACGGTTTGATTGCATTAATACACACAATAGTTTTTGTTTTGCCATTTACATGAAAAGGAAAATGTATAAAACTTAATTTACACTAACTTTATTATCTATGTAAAGGACAGGAAAATATGTTTAAAATGTCTTACTGCAATGGTTATGAAATCTCCTCAGAGCCCTTTTCAAAAGCATGCATGTGTTATAACAACATGCATTTTGTACATGCAAATATAGTTTTCATTAGAAAAACAGGCAGGTGGAGCCGTGCTGACTTGACGACAAGTTTTCATATTTTCCAATAAAGTTCTTCTCTAAAAGTGTTATTGCCTCTATGTTAATCCTTGCACCAATGTCCAGCTTATAATGGTGGATTTTGCTTGTTTTGGGTTTTTTTTTTTTTTTGCTTATTTGTTTTTTGGCGAAAGACCAACATCCCTTTATGAAAAGAGGTTTCAGTCATATGTTTCACCAGGAGATGGCAACAGCAAACCACTAAGCTGGGCTTGGCAAACGTCACTAAAGGAGACGGTTACTGGGAATTCCATTAAGGAAAGCTACATAACCATGACGGTGGAGGAGGGCCACGCCCTGTGACAGGTAAAGATTCATCACACAATCTCCTCACATTTTACAATGAACTGGTACTGTGGGAATTGTCCCTGTTTTCTCTCTAACAATAATATATTTACTGTCCCAGAGGTGCAGAGCTAGTGAGCGGGCTGAAACATGGAAAATGTTTTACATTGTGTTCTGTGTATACTCTAACAAATATGTTGCGCAACCTAGCAGAACACAATGTATCAAAGCAAAGCCAATCGGTTCATCAGGGTATCCCTGAGGCTAAATTAACTGGCATGGTGTCAAAAGCGACAGATAAAAATCTCTCACACACAAGGTTACCTTTATTGCACCAGCTAAATTGTTTGTTTGGGCTTTGCCGATGCCAAGCAATTGTCCTGTGGAAACAACCAATGTTGCTTTAAGTATTTTGTTGACATCTTGCTGAATCTTTTTGGAAAACAGGGAGGAGTCTAGAACACTCCACAGACAATGAGACAAGAACAGGACATAATTTGAGGAAGAACAGAACGTGAGGGATCATTCCTGGATAAACAGGGTGAAGTGCCAATATATTTGGTAAAAGTCCTAAGTCCACAATCACAGCTTCCTCCTATACTGAAATATTTGGAAATTATCATCAGCTGGAAAGTAAAGAAACAATAGGTATTGAGGTAATGGGTGCTTGGCCTATTAATGAACCAGAAACCATGACAGAAATGTAAATACATGATGGCCAAGCGCCTCAGTCCAAATGTCCTTACTTGGTGCCTTTGGTATTCTTACACTACTTGGTCTGAGATTCATTCAAGCCTGCCATAATAATGTTCACTTAGTTTCTTTATTACAATATATATATATCCTGCACCCACAAATTGCGACAGGATCCCTGTGAGGGGGTTCACCCCGGTATATGATTTATACAGTACTATGACCAGTCTGTACAGTAGTTTTAGGTTTTAAACAGTATCTAGGACCAGTCCGCTTATAGTTGTAGATTTTAGACAGTACCTAAGACCAGCCTGGAAGTAGTTGTGGGTTTTATACAGTACCCAAGACAAGTCTGGTAGTAGTTGTAGATTTTAGACAGTACCTAAGACCAGCCTGGAAGTAGTTGTGGGTTTTATACAGTACCCAAGACAAGTCTGGTAGTAGTTGTAGGGTTTTAGACAGTACCTACAACCAGTATTTCATATTGAATTGTCAGTGTGATTGAATTCTTGTCTGAGATTATGGTATACACAATGTTTCCTAGTCTACTGGTCAAAATCCTCTTCCATAACCTTGCCTGTTTGTATGTTTATATGCAAATCTATGTTATGTAAGTCTGAGAGTTTTGACTCAGTGGTAGTGTAGAAAGCTGACACAGCACTGACCTATACAAACTGTTCTCATTCCATACTCACCCCTTGCTCATCCCATGGACCTCTGTTTGTTCCTACACTACAACCCAGTCAGGCCCAACAGAGCCTAGCCAATAGCTCCCAATACTAAACGCCCTTTAAAATACAAATGTTAAAAAAATGAGAAAATAAACTGCGTTTTTCATCTGCTGGTTACCTTTGTAATATGTTGGGCATTGTTTTCCATTGGAAATAAGTCATACAAGCCTGACTGTTTTAGAAGAGTTTATTGTGTCACACAGGTGAAAACTATGTTGGTTTTTCATACAGTGCACACAATACAAGATACAGAGAAATTATGATGATAATGAGAATAATAAACATTGTACCGAGAAGGAAAGAAAAATAGAATATAATTTACACAACTTCTCATAAATAAGTCACTGAAAAGGTGTTGGTTCTTTGAATTCATAATATAACTAAGGTTCAGCGAATATTTTGAGTTTTAAGTCACTGCTGTATGTTATAAATCATTAGTTGCTTTTTTGTGTAAGTCTGAGCTAACCATCTGAGCACAATCCTGAATGTTTTTTCATGGCCGACACACAAAGATCTTGTGCTGAATTTCACATGATCTTATTGTTTGTCTATGAATGTTGTGGCCCTTAACTAAACACTGAACCCAGTGGGTCGCAATGAAGATTCACTCAAACAGTCCGACTTGGAGTAAGCATCGGCCAAATTCCACCCCTTTCTCTTGCATGACTTGGATCCAATCGTATGCTCCTCTCGTCCCATTGATCCAGACGGTCTTATCTGCCCATCACCAGTTTGTCCCTATAAGGATACAAACGTCTGGATGACTGCCTAGGAAACCTGCTCTGTCTGGTTAGCCAAGAGACAACAACCTCCTTCACTGGGCCTCTGTTACTTCCCCCATGACACCATATTACCTGTTATAGGGCAAGCCTAATGCATTACCTATGACCAAGGCTCAGGCCTCGACTCAGTAGTGTCGAAGTAGAAGTAGTGTACTACAAACTGGCTAGGCATGTAGGGGCTACATCTTGACTATATCGGTTGGGCCCTGTGTTTAACTGTAAAATATCTTAATTTAATCAGATTAAATTGCATATTTTTTAAGGATAAAACAGATTTGGCCTGCACTAATAAACATGGTATTTATAATATTATAGTCATATAGCTTAGCATAGCTTATAACGGTAATGTGAAATCTAGAATAAATTAATAATAAAGGACGCCTCCCAACTCAACTTAATATTTCAAAAAGTGTATAGAAATCTAAAGAAAAATAATGACACAATGGCCTGTAGTCTTCATTTCCTAGCAAAGCATTAGCATATTTCTTTGTACAATTCTAACATTATTGATTGTTTTCATGATGCCAAAATATGGAAATGTTCATTGTATGAAAAATACAATAAATATATTAATCAGCTGACACTTGTACTATGATGAAGTATCTACTAATACTAAAGTAGGATGCGGATGAGTTTTCTTTTTGATAACTGTGGCTATGTTTGGCAAGCATATGTTCATTATGTGACAATGGAACCTATGGAGGCCCAGTGGAGAACACAACTAAACAGTGTTTGTTTGGTTGCATACTCTTCCTACAGCCCCGACAATTCAATAACAACAACATAACGTCATTGTTTCCGCTTTCTCCTTCAGTAAAAAAAACACAAAAAGCTCTGTTCCTCACCAGATCCAGATCCTCATCCAAAACCCCACCTCCAACGCCCTTTGGTTGTAGTTTCTTTCAGTACTGTCATGCCCTGAGCACCCATGATGCACCTCACTCTGACCCTGACCACATCATCCTTTCTTAAATTGTGCTAATCCTTTCTCACTGTGTTTGAAATGAATGGGAAGATTTTGTACACATTTGGCTAACACAGGGCTATGTCCAGTCCCCTGTAGCGTACCTATCCTCCACATAATCATTGCTTGTCCATTTGGACAAGACTATCTCCTTGAGTACACCGCTCATGCAGTGATGATGAAGTGTGGTGTAAAATTTTGACCTACAAAATCGTGAAATTACATTTCGAAGCCTTGCTGAGTAACAGTGACAACTGGAGGCCATGGCGGAACGCTGTCCCAACTGAAAATACATCAGCTTCTATTGTGAGATTCGACTGCAGAGTGACAACCGTCTGAAAGGACAGTTGTGACTCTTGGAAAAGGATACATAATCAGACAATAAACATGCCTTAAATTGGAACTAAATGTCAAAATATAGGGAGAGTACGAAGCCCCTAGGGCAACATGACATGAGACAGTTATATTGTTAGAACAGAATACCAGGATATTTTAATACCTGTGCGATCATTGGCTTGAGCTGAAGCTTGACCTCCCTGCTGTTCGGTCTTTCTAGAGGTACATACTTTTAAATGGCACAATGAACCTGGCTGTTGTAGGCTTACATATGCCTATTTCTAAACTATTGGAATGTTAGTGGCATGGTGCGTCTGTGGTGTACAAGGCTTAGATCATCAGACAAAAATAGGAGAATGAAACAGCATTGAACAGACTTTGGTGCCCGAGTCCAGCCTCCCCCTCTCCATAGTACAGGGACTGTTGAATTTGATTGTATTTACAGAGGAGGTATTTGCACCTCCCAAGCACCCTTCAAAGTCACGTGTCAGGAGGGAGGGAGCATTTGGGAGTGAAACTACCATTTTCAACCCAAGAGGGATTATGAAGATTCTGTTCAATCAGCAGCGCAGAGGATCAGCTGTTTAACTCTATGCAAAATTGGATTCACCATTAACACTGCATGTTTTTGTCTCAATCAGAAATGTCCTGTACACTTCAAGTTTCCTGGCCATAGCCCACATCTTCCACACCACGGATGAAATCATACCCTAAGAGTTAAACAACAGCATCAACAACAGTAAGAATATTTTCACAAAAACTGTAACACAGTGTAAACACAATGAAATAGATTTAAGACAATAATACACAAACATTTTACATCCTTTCTACCGGAGACACTAAAACTTGGTAGATTCAGGCGTTTGAAGGTTGTGATATTGAAGCATAATTTTAAAAATGAGATGGTGGCGAACATTTTATCAGCTTCAGAGAAATTACAATATATTGTAATTGTTTCCATCAACCACTCCTTTATATATATATATATATGTGTGTATGTATTTATCAATCAGCTGATTAAATAAAATGAATGTGTTTTTCAAAGGCAGTTATTTAAAGGATCGCTATTTTTTAACCTGGGGCCTGTTTACTGATTATCTAGCATGATCCTAGTTTATAGAAACTTTTTTTTTGTAAATTATTTCAGTTTTGAGTATTTTTTATTTATTTTTCCTGCAGTCTCTCTCAGGGCTAAAATGGAAGTGAATGGGGCAACCGATATAGCATTCGAAAATATATGATACATTCGGTTTTCCATAACAGGCAGGCCACGGTGTATTGATATAGGTTTCTGCATGTTCTCCTGAAAAAATTGTGCCAAAACGAGCATTGTATCAGTAGTTATCACTGTTTATTCTTTCTGGCAAATGTATTAGCTATGGCCGCAAAGATGAATCTGTCTGCAAGGAGGCTTTATCAGATAACCGGCTTTGTTTACAAAACTGTAGCTCACGTTAGCTAGTAGTCTATTTGCGTCTGTTAACCAGCAGCTAGTACAACTTGTCGGCATTTTTGTTTGAGGAACGATGAAACACTATGAACATTGCATGCCTGAAGATGCCAGTTATTTTGACGGCATTGCCTACAGGTTTTAGCCAGAGTATACAGACAAGGAATTACAAGTAATGAATGAGAGAGCTAGAGAAAATACGCAGCCAGCCAGCATCGCGGCCAAGACCAGGCCAAGAACTTCGTTCGGGTGACTTTTGGTGTTCTTACCAGAGGTGCAAGCACCTCCCCTGCGAGGGGGAGAGCTTGCGCTGTATGGAGTGAGATTTATTGCTACCTAATGCCATCGAGAACCTAGATGTGGATGAATCTGAATTGGCTCCAGCATGCGCTACAGATGGCAGTGACTTTCAGGCTCTTATAAATTGGGCAGTTTTGGAAACCTTCTTCCACATCCCCAAAATAAACTTTTGAAGAGGCAGAGGCCGGAGGGACCAAACAGAAAACTCTCAAATCTGTAAGTAGGCATGTAAGAGCTATTTGGATAATACTGTCATAAGCCCTGTCCTGTGGCAATAGCATGGGGAAGTACTGCAATTATTACTACTACCAAGCATTTGCACGTTTTTGTCCTGTTTGGAATGGCCATGTCAGTTATTTTACTTCACTATATCGTTTCGAAAAACCTCAAGCTCCTCTGATAATTGCAGTACATTCCGAAATGACGGCCTGTCTTTTAGACAGTTTGCTAGATTTCATTATGTTAACTGCACATTCTTGAACCATTGTGATAAATGTCCCTAAATTGTGCTTGTTGTTAGCTAGTGAACTTCAACGTGAAGTCAGCAATGTAGTTTAGCTGTTTTTGAAACAGCGCCACTCCCACGAACAGCACTGTTAGCTCAACAGCGGAAGTTTACAGATGTAGTCAGGTAGTGCCTCCTTTACAAAAAAAATGTTTGGTTTCACATAGAACATAACTATTGATAATATGCTCGTTTTGGCAAATTTTTTTCAGGAGAACATACGGAGACATATATCAATACACCATGGCTTTCCCGTTTTGGAAAATCGAATGTATCATATATTTTGAACGGGCAATGTTACATTGGTTGCTACGTTCACTTCCATTTTAGCCCAGAGAGAGACAGCAGGAAAAAAATTTAAAATGCGAAACTTAAATAATATACAAAAAAAGTCTCTATAAACTAGGATCATGCTAGCTAACCTGTAAATAGGCCCCAATTTCAAAAATAGCAAACTTTAAGCTCCTCACTTGCTAAAATAACATCTGCATATATTTTACATGCTTCATCTCCATTTTCAATTCTTTTTTCTAACAAAAAGGGAAATAAACTGTTGGTCAATGGGACAATACGGCAAACTTTCAGCCCCACCTACTTTCAAGCCTTACCCACCCTATTTTCAGTGTATAATTCTGCCTTTGTGGAATGTGTGGAAATATGTGTGGCAACTGCCCCAGCACTAGATCTGCAGATAGGAATAGGAATACAATAAACAGATAGGTTGTTAGTTTAATTAAGTTAGGTCCTCAATGATAACACTGAACCACACTGTTACACAAGTGGATTGTTAGTTTCCCTGTCATGTCTCTTTCAGTGGGAATTACCCCATTCAGTGGGAAATAACACCTCTCTCTTTCCCAATCTGTCCTGAGGGGTTGGCTTCTAAAAGACCATTACAGAGAAACAGAGAGAGAGCTAAGGAACCAAGGTTAACCAGAGATAATTGCTTAACTGAACTACCCACTATAAAAAAAAACAGCCATACATTTGTCATGGCAGCTAAACGAAGAGCTATACCACGAGAGCGAAGAGCGAGTGGAAATTAATTTCAAGCCAGTCCGTTCATCATGACAGCAGCGGAAGTGCAGACTTCCGAACAGAAGCTGGAAGTAGACAATACACGCCACGCCGAGGCTGAGGAGTCTGGGAAGTGTGGTCTTGTGAGTCCTGAGGTGTTTATTGCTCTGTCTTGAAGCCATGTGAGGCTAAAGGAGGAGACCCTTTCAGTCTATAGGTCTGGAGCTTTTTTTGGTGCCATAACCTTTAGGTTTGGTCAGGGGACTGTAAGGTTTGCAACCCCCTCGGGGCAGGTGAGTGGATATGGGTGTGAGGGTTGTAAGGGCATAAGAGAAGGGGTTCTTGGGTTAGTTGCTGGTGATTTCCCTAAGCATCAGAGTGGGGACTCAGGGATCTAGTTGTATTGCTCCCCCAGTGTTTAATACAGGGGTAAGAGGTTTTGAGAATATTTGTGTTGTTCTCCTAGGCTAGGGAGGGTAAGAGGGTGGGTGTTTTGAGGATGGTTGTGTCGTTCTCCCAGGCTAGGGAGGGTAAGAGGGTGGGTGTTTTGAGGATGGTTGTGTCGTTCTCCCAGGCTAGGGAGGGTAAGAGGGCGGGGTCTCCATGGATGCTGGGTTCTTAGAGTCTGTCTCTACTTGCGTCGGTTATGGTGGTGATGGTTCTGCATGTCTTCCATAGTGACCCGGCCCCACACGCCGATCACAAACGCCTCAATCTCACACTCGTTCTCACCGCGGGCAATTCGGAAGTAGCCATTCTCTCCCCAGTTCTTTCCCCACGAGTTGGCAGCGATCTGGAAAAATTGTGACAAGAATGGCATACAGTAGTTACATTCTCTGATATTTACACAAATAAGAAACAGCGAGAGAAAGACAGTGATGTGAGAGGAAGCTTTACCCAGTACTTCTTCATTGTCCCATCATAGTTCCTCTCCTCTCCCCATCTGAAACAGAAGACACAAAAAGTGATTAATGACTTCTTCAACTAAAGGGCTGCTCACCTGAACAGTGTTTTGAACATCTGAGGTTTCATACACATAGCAATGAACTTCAGAGGTTTCTTCAGTTCTTCACTGCAAGACTAATTGCACCATGAAGATGTGAGAACACACACACACAAAAGGACAAGAATATAATGTTTGAGGTTCAGCGTGATGTTCAGTCATGCCATTATGCGTTTTTCTGCATAGCATCTAAAGTGTATCCCACACCATAGGAAAGGCTAAAAGTATAAGTAAAGATCCTGTCATGATGTTAAGCTCACAAAACATCAAAACATCTTTCATTTCCTGAACAGCATCCTGAAAACAAGGCATTATTTATGCCCATGGCTAAGAAAAATGAGAGCAATTATACTACCTACACATACTCTCTCACACACACAAATACACACACACCAACACACTCTCCCCTGCATCCCAAATTATTCAGATTCCTCAGATGAAGATGGAATTTCCCTCTCCACCATGTAACCTTACAGCACAGGAAACAGGATGGAGGGGGTCGGCCAGGGAGGAAGTGGTCTCCACCCAACTCCTGTCACCAACTCCTGTCATCTACCAGACAACAACATCACTGAAGGTCAGTTAAGGCTGGCAGAAGTACACCTTGCAGAGGAATCTCTCGGAATTCCTGTCCTTCCTGAACAGCAGATTTAGATTTCAGGACATCCCAGCCAATGCCCATGAATTCTCATCATCCTTAGCTTTTGGTCCTGTCAGGCAGTTACACCCCTCACTCATTCCAATTCCATTCCCGTCCTCTAAGTTAGCATCAGGCCCCAGTGGGTCTATGAGTCTCCAGGTTGATGCCATCTGATTAACCACCAAAACGTTGACATGTAACGACAACCTTCAGTCCTCATGTATCTTCATAAGAGGACTCTGATTCGTAGAGAGGAGTTTGGGGGTCTTCTTGCTCAGAACAGGCAAACATAAACAGCTGTCCAAACATGACAATCAAATCTGAAATGGATTAGGAGGCTGGAGGGGCAAAGATGTTTGTTTGGGAGACCAAAGCCATCCATCCATGAGGCTTTCCCTCCATCCATGCGTGTTTGTGTGTGTGTACTGGCAGGGCCAGACAGAATCAGACCACTGCGGAAAAGTTATCTCCCCCAGTTGCTCCGTCCTCGACAATGGTGGACATACCAGACCCCGTCACCCCTCCCTGACCTTCTCTGCGGACCTGATCCCCTCTCTGTCCAGTACAGTTGGGATCAATGCGCCAGACAATGGCCTTTTCATGACAGTGGACCTCAATGCATCCAACACAAACTTTCCCAGGGCCTTGGCTTAATAGAACGTACCGTGGCAGGATTTGGGCTGTAAAAACATTGATGCCTGTGATGGTTTAGACTCCACGCACCCCCCAACCCCCCCCCCCCCCCCCCCCCCCCCCCCCCCCCCCCCCCCCC
>JACXGI010019190.1:0-12382 GCA_016801175.1 Esox masquinongy
CTAATTTTCTGAGATACTGATTTGGGGTTTTCATTAGTTGTCAGTTATAATCATCAAAATTAAAAGAAATAAACACTTGAAATATATCAGTCTGTGTGGAATGAATGTATACATTATACAAGTTTCACTTTTTGAATGGAATTACTGAAATAAATCAACTTTTTGATGATATTCTAATTATATGACCAGCACCTGTAGTCGGTTACTGTGTATTGTCTGTGGTTTTTTAAATGTTTCACAATACTTAACATATTTGTCTTTTTGTTTGGTTCAATCAATCAAATTTATTTATAAAGCCCTTTTTACATCAGCAGTTGTCACAAAGTGCTTTTACAAAACACCCAGCCTTAAACCCCAAGGAGCAAACAACAGTAGTGTTGAATTTCAGTGGCTAGGAAAAGCTCCATAAGAAGGCCGAAATTTTGGAAGAAACCTAGAGAGGAACCAGACTCAGAGGGGTGACCAGTTTTCTTCTGGCTGTGCCGGGTGAAGATATTAAGAGTACAAATTGTAATAATTAATAAATGCATGTGGGCTGAGTCCAGAGTCTATTTAAACTTAGTCCAGGTCGGAAGCATGACCAGATGGACAAGGACAGGGACAACACGGGGGGGGGGTGTCAGCAGATTGGCAGCTGAAATCGCCAGGTATCTTCTTGATCTGCAACACAACCAGGACTTTGGAAAGGGACAGCAACAAGTCTTTCAAGCCTGGTACTCCGCAGGTGTGGGCCAAGACCTCATGTCCTCCTACATTTAAAACGGCAGGAGACAGGGAAAATTTTGTGGTTCTAATGTGTTTGGGCTAGATTGTCTGAGTTATGTTCACAGTGGTTAATTAATTTATTTGAAAAAAAAAAAAATTACTTTGATTGATTGGAGAGGGAACTTTTCTTTATATTAAATTCTTGGCATATCAGGGATTTGTAATGGTACAGATTGCGGCTTGTTGTTATGTGGTTAATAAGCTCATTTTGGGGTATTTATAAATAATGGATATTGGCCTAATTCTGCCCGGCAGGCATCATTTGGGGTTTTCCTCTATGTCTTAAGAATTATTTTGCAGAATTCTGCATATAAGATTTTAGTTTAATGTTTTGCTCATTTTTATAATCTTTATTGATTTAAGGTTCCAAATGAGGCAATTGGTTCAGTTGTAGATTGTAAATATTTTGAGCCTTGTTTCCATTGGTATGTCAATTTGGATTTCCTATTTCATAGGCAAAAAGCGCTCTTTTCTTCAGCTATGCAGAAATGTATTTCTATCTCTGTATATCTATCTGTTTGTCTTTACCTCGGTCTACGTATCTATCTATTTGTCTAGCTATATGTCTACCTATTTCTCTATCTATCCAGTTGTCTATCTATCCATCTTTTCCATCTATTACTCTATCTGACTATTTTATCAATATGTATTTATGTATGGCTGTCTGTCTGTCTGTCTATATCCATCTATTTACTTAAATTGTGTTATTCGCAATGGAATAATTTGTTTGCATTGCCAAAGCAAGTGGAAAACAAGATTTAAAAAAAGGAATAATGCACAAAAGTGAAATAAACATTTAGATTTCAATAACACATTACACAAGCAAAACTTTCAAAATGTTGAGGACATTTTAAATATTATATTATTAGGTATATATAATTTTGTAACAACATGCAAATGACAAGATAAATGAAATAAAAAAAATATATATATTAGTTATATTTTTCCCTATCGCTCTCTCTCTCACTCTCTCACAGTTTTTCTAGATTGCTGAGATACGTTTAATGAAATTGGGTACCAGTTGATCTCCATTGTAACCTAATGAGCACAGCAGTATTATTGAATACAACTCTACAAAAAAAATGCAAAACTCAGTTGGGTAAATCATGTAAAAAAAAAATAAAACCTCTGGTCACAGCTGAAACAAGGGAGGGAAAACTGGTTCAGATGTGTGCTGATGTAGTAGCTCAAAGTGAATACAACAACTGTGGTTTTAGATGAAATCTGTGGCACATTTATTGACCCTTTCGTCAATCAGGCCTTTTAATGAGAAAAGCAGGCAGCAGGTTCAGCCCAATTTTAGTAGATCCACAGGTTGTAAGAATATACTAAGAATATTTAAGAATGACAAAAGATATGTTATACCACGACAAATACCACACAGTGTAGACTATAATATTTTAAGTTAATAAATTTCAGATGACCAGTTGTTCTCAGTTGCTAAGATACTTTAACTGAAACTGAGGTCAAGTTGATCTCTATTATAATCTAATGAGCACTGCAGTATTCTTTGTTCGGAAACCGTTAGTAATTTCTCATTGCTTTCACACACAATGTCAGGGCTACTGTAAGCATATTTTGTCCAACCAGTAAAAACAATCCTCTATAAAAACTCAGGGTAAGACGTTCCCTTAAGTTGACATTTTCTACTATTAAACTGCTATATAAATACATATTAACAACTGTATTAACAGTGTAATACCACAGGTATTACATTGTAATAACAATAGAATAATGATTTATTGGTATAGGTTATTACATTTGTGGAAAAATAACAGGTAATTACAAAATATTATTCCAAGTGTGTAATTACACAAGATTTTTCTTTTAGTTAACACAATGCCTTGTTACACATTATGGAATTGCACTTTTGCAATTGGCTCTGTTACACCATATGAATAACTAGACAGAATAAGTTTCTGTGGCTAATCCTAACATAGTTGTCAATCCTACCGCTAGACCAAAAGGGCTTTTGTTCATGCATGCTTTTTCAGTGATTTATTAATTTCTTGCATTTTATATTATATTATCTGTGTATACAGCATTTGTAAAAAACAAAATGAAAAAAGGTAAAATACTGTAAATCCTTTTGGAGTCTTTTTGTTGATGGATATTCAAGTTTTATGTTATTTTTGATGATGTATAAGGCCCTTCTTGTCATGTCTCTCAGGTCATTCACAGCCTTGAAGTTCCTGTGGTGTTGACGTTAAGGCCAATAGAGGAGTAACTATTTGTTAGCTCTATTGGTTTTGTACACCCACACACCTCTATCTATCCATCTATTTATTTATCTCACCACAGGCTTATTTCACCAAAGGGAAGAGACCTTAGTGTTTGATTTACACATTCTGTATATTAGACCTGGAAATTAGCTCCCAATGCTTAGGTGCCGATAAACTGCCGTACACTGTGCTTCCCACCATTATATATTGCAATTCGATACAGCAATTGTATTGCCATTTAATGTCCCAAAGATATTTCTGTCTGTATGTTTTATGCAGAAAGACAACAAAGAGCCCTGAGAAAACAAGTTTTAATCACTCATAGAAATTAAATAGCTGAAAACGTTGGCTCACAAAGCAGCCGAAGAATATACAACATAATTCTGAGATGTGGTAAAGCGCTACCAAACCGATTTTTTTTCTATTTTAGAATTAGCATTCTTTTTTTCAAATAAAATTGTGAAATGTACAGTGCCTTGCAGAAGTATTCATCCCCTTTGGCGTTTTTCCTATTATGTTGCATTACAATCTGAAATGTAAATTGATTTCTAATAGGATTTCATGCAATAGACATAAAATCAGGACACAAAATAGTACAAATTGGTGAAGTGAAATTAAAAAAATTATATATAAAAAAAAAAAATGTAAAACATAAAAGTGCTGCGTGCATATGTATTCACTCCCTTTGCTATGAAGCCCTTAAATAAGATCTGGTGTAACCAATAACCTTCAGGAGTCACATAATTAGTTAAATAAAGTCCACCTGTGTGGAATCTAAGTGCCACATGGCCTGTCACATGATCTCAGTATATATACACCAATTCTGAAAAGCCCCAGATTCTGCATCACAACTAAGCAAGGGGCACCACCAAGCAAGCGGCACCATGAACACCAAAGAAGCTCCAAACAGGTCAGGGATAAAGCTGTGGAGAAGTACAGATCAGGATTGGGTTATAAAAAATATCTGAAACTTTGAACATCCAATGGAGCACCATTAAATCCATTATTAAAAAATGGAAAGAATATGGCACCACAACAAACCTGCCAAGAGAGGGCCACCCACCAAAACATATGGACCGGGCAAGGAGGGCATAAATCAGAGAGGCAACAAAGAGACCAAAGATAACCCTGAAGGTGCTGCAAAGCTCCACAGCGAGATTGGGGTTTCTGTCCATAGAACCAGTTTAAGCCGTACACACCACAGAGCTGGGCTTTACAGAAGAGTGGCCAGAAAAAAGCCATTGCTTCAAGTAAAAAATAAGCAAACACATTTGGTGTTCGCCAAAAGGCATGCGGGAGACTCCCCAAACATATGGAAGAAGGTACTCCTCTGGTCAGATGGGACTAAAATTTAGCTTTTTGGCCATCAAGAAAAACGTTATAATCGGGGACAAACCCAACACCCCTCATCACCCAGAGAACACCATCACAACAGTGAAGCATGGTGGTGGCAGCATCATGCTATGGGGATGTTTTTCATTGGCAGAGACTGGGAAGCTGGTCAGAATTGAAGGAATGATGGATGGTGCTAAATACAGGGAAATTCTTGAGGGAAACCTCTTTCAGTCTTCCAGAGATTACAGACTGGGATTGAGGTTCACCTTCCAGCAGGACAATGACCCTAAGTGTACAGCTAAAGCAACACTCATGTGGTTTAAGGGGAAACATTTAAATGTCTTGGAATGGCTCAGTCAAAGCCCAGATCTCAATCCAATTGAGAATCTGTGGTATGACCCATTCAACCTGAAGGAGCTGGAGCAGTTCTGCCTTGAAGAATGGGCAACAATCCCAGAGGCTAGATGTGCCAAGCTTACGGAGACATACCCCAAGAGACTTGCAGCTGTCATTGCTGCACAAGGTGGCTCTACAAAATATTGACTTTGGGTGGTGAATAGTTACGCACGCTCAAGTTTTCTGTTTTTTTGCATCTTCAAAGAGTTAGGCATGTTGTGTAAATCAAATGATACAAACCCCCCCAAAAAATCCATTTTAATTCCAGGTTCTAAGGCAACAAAATAAGCAAATTGCCAAGCAGGGTGAATACTTTCAAAAGGCACTCTAAGTGATCTGTTCTACCCTGTTACTAGTATTTTACAACAGTTTTGAACTACAGCTCCGGAAAAAATTAAGAGACCACTGCACATTTTCTTTCTTTTCCAAAAAAGTCGAAAAGGAAGGTTTTGAGTGAGGAACAGAAGGGTTAAAATTAAGAGACCACTGCAAATTGAACGCTTCTGTTCCTCACTCAAAACTTTCCTTTTCAACTTTTTTGGAAAGGAAAGAAAAAGGTGCAGTGGTCTCTTAATTTTTTCCGGAGCTGTATAGTGTATATCTACAGTATCTAAATGATCTATCTACAATATATAACTATGGTATATATCAACAATATGCAAAGTACCTTATCTAATTACAGTAGCTAAAATATTGAAATAATATGACTTGTTCACATATAATAGACTAAAGCAGCAAAAATGTGAACACCAGACAGGCAGCACAGATCAGTTTCACATGGAACTTTAGTTTTTTACGATTGCTAACAAGCATTGTTCAATACTGAGGATACATGTGCAAAACTCTAAATACAGTTATCAAAACAACATGCAACTTGGCAATGCACATCCTACATGTCTCAAAAGCAAATCTTTCAACCAAATGAAAGCTAACAGTCTCTCATGACGTGGACACTGTCATTCATAGTATCATGACCTACAAAACTCTAAAAACAGCTACCACTTGAAAATGTGTTGTCTTTAATGTCATATTTTTTTAGATAACCAATAGTCATTTTTACAAAAGAAAGAGTGGCACATTCTGTACAGTACAGAATGTTCTGTAAGATATATAAATAAGGCTGAAAGGCTGCAATGTGCTTCAATACAATTTACAGGATTTTTGCAAATTACTGGATTTTCGCTTTGTGCAGAGTAATTCCAAAATACACAAAAATAAATACTTCCAGTACTGTTAAACAAAAAGTGTCTACACCCTATAAATATGCATAGCATAATGTCCAAATGAAACAGATATATACCAATGCTAGTCAAGCCTGTCTGCTGCATTGGACCACAAGTTCTCATCCACATCACACCGTATGGCCTAGGTAGATCTTCAGTTACGTAATGTAGAATGAAAATTAGCAGTGCATAATTAAGAGTTATTATTACTTTATTTTTATTTTAGAATTTCTATTTTACTGTAGAAATGCCAAAAATTGCAATCATAAAAAAACTGTAAAAATGCTCAGTGTGCCATGTCATGAGTCCATTACCAGAAAGTTACAACAACACATAAATATCAATATTTTCAAAATTGGTGAAGATAAGGAGGAATTGATTAACCTGGAATAGAAAAAAATAGAAAAAATATCTGACAGACTTTTGGTTTGTGATTTACAGATATAGTCAAATCATTTTAGTAAATTCAAGTAGAAAGCAATGGGTTAATGACTATGAAGACGCTTTGGACGCATTAGCCCCTGTGGTTTGAGTACATAGCCTGGACACTGTGTACGTTGGGGTCCTGAGGTTTGATACAAACCCTTTACAAACTCTCACCCGTCATAAGGCCATACTGGAACAGCTTCCATTTTACCTGTGTACCTACACTGTCCAGCAGACAAATGTCAACTATGCCCTAAGGCACATACTGTATAGATTTGGGGTAAAAGCATTCCCATTGCACTGGAAGGAAGGAACCACAAAAGACACGAAATAGCAGGAGCCAGTCTCTCTGAATTAGTTTAAACAATCATGGACAATGAAGAGGACAGCTGTCAGTGTTTTGACCCATAGCTGCACCACACATCCCAATAAGGAACATGCCTTTCTCAATGTGTAACTTGATGTTTTAAACTAAAGTGCTTTGTGCTTCATGTTTTAATGTGTTTTGCAACTCTGTTAGCTGCATTTTTGGCCAGGTTTCTTTGGGAAAATCGATTTATAACTGTCAATGAGACTGACCTAGAAAAATAAAGTTATAATAAAGACATTTAGCTCACCATAGAGATGGAGTTTCAGATCGAGGCATCCTATAGCAGATGCCTGCCTGGACGTGGTTCCTGGAGACATGGACAAACCACACAAGTGTGCCATTGGTGGACACGCCTCACTTTGGAACAGGAGAATGAGACAAACACATTTGGGCTCACTTCTTAATAACTGTTTGTCAGGAGGGCTCAGCATGCTTAGTACTGCTCTGCGTGTGTGGTGTGTATGAATTGTAGTGTGCTTGTGGGCAGATGTGATGTGTGTATGTCCGCTGTGTGTGTGTGTGTGTGGGTGTCTGTGTGTGAGTGTCTCTCTGTGTGTCTTTGTGTGTGTTGTTGTCTGCTGTGTGGTTGTATTTGTCTGTGTGTGTTTGTGTGCATCTGTGTGTGTGTGTATATGTGTCTGTGATTGTTTGTCTGTGCATGTGTGTATATGTCTGTGTGTGTGTGTGTGTGTGTTCGTCTGCTGTGTGTGTGTATTGTGCGTGCCTATAATACCTAATGGAGTTTTCATTTACACATTTAGTGTAGGGGGTAGCAGTCGTCCTAATATTGTACATTTAGAGGGGAACTCCAGACTAAGATTTTTCATGCTAATAGAGGGACCTTTATTTGTTATGTGGGAGTCTCCTGTAACTAGTAGAATTTCCAGACCCTCTGAATGTCTGGGACAAACTGCCTCCTCACAGTGATAGCAGCTTACTTCAACGTGCTGTGCCATCATAATCTATTCCTGTGTGTGTGTGCGTGTGTGTGTGTGTGTGTGTGTGTGTGTGTATATGTGTGTGTTTGTATGTGTGTGTGTGTGTGTGTGTGTGTGTGTGTGTGTGTGTGTGTGAGAGAGAGAGTGTGTGAGCGTTTGATCACCAGCTTTTCCTCTGCAGAGTCCTAGCTGACCGACATCAATGCTGTTGGCTGCTGCAGTCAGGCAAGAGTTTTTCTTAATGGCCTACAAGAGTTTTTCTTAATGGCCTACAAGAGTTTTTTTTAATGGCCTACAAGAGTTTTTCTTAATGACCTACAAGAGTTTTTCTTTATGACTTACAAGAGTTTTTATTGGAAATGTCATTACAGATACATTTTGCACAACAACAGTGGTAAAATACTTGTGAATAAATAGCTTGAATGCAATTTTTGGACTGCCCATCTTAGATTCACTTTAGTAAAAAGTGAATCTAAGTCATCCTTGTCATCCATGAATAAACAACTCTCTGTCAAGTGTTTTGTTCACAGGACCCTGACATGTTGTTCTCAGCAGAGCAGAAGAGGTTGCAAAGTGTTCTTTGTTTTTGGCAATCAGTAAATACTGCAGTACAAAATCTGGAATGTTTTTGTCAGTAGTAGGTCAGGTACAACATAGAGAAAGATCTAAACGACAGCCGTCGTGGACTTGTACAGAGTCAGAGGAACAAGTTGGGTCACTTCTACTTTTACATCAACTTAAACATGGTTTCCTTCCCATTACAAAGCTTCTATAGAGGGTTGTGTTCCCACTTGCCAAACCTATGAGCAGGCCATCCTTTGTGTTGAAAACATGGAATTGGATTTTGATGATACCGATGAATAAATCCACATTATGAATTGTTCCCTGTTGGGCATATTCCCTTGTTTTGGAGGTGTGGAGAGAATTGCTATATACTGAGAAGCTAAGTTCTGGGGAATTTACTAGGACATTCTACTCCAAAACAACTGAAAAATAAGTAATGCTGATACCATTCAAAATATAATTTCCACTTCTAGAAATGAGCCCAATAACATTGTTAAAATAATTGTACCATAGTAGATCCATAGCCTATGCATAATTCATTAGGTATACTATAAGATGTATATTATCATATGATGCTCAACTAATGAAACATAGTGTCTATAAATACAAATTAGCTGAAGCCCGGCGTTGCCTTTCTGCATAACCTATTGAGCTAAACCTAGATGCCAAATTCCCTCCCATGGCATTCACATCTTGAAAGCGCCTTAAGAGAAGGAATATTTCTGTTGCGAAGCACACACTACCACAAAAAGCCTATAGGTAACAGATAAGTCAGTTGTATGTTTGCAGAGGAATATGATATGTGACGTTTCTAGCATCTTGATATTTTTTCATGCTAATTTATGTTGCCGTGGCAGCATTCAGTGTGCTGTGGGTGCAGTGTGGCAGTTTCATGAAAGCAGCGGAATCACAGATTGTCTCATTTTATTTTGGATCAGTGATTACATTTGATTTGTTGGTGAAACAGGTGTAGAAGTGAGGTACTTTCCCACAGTTCTGCCCCTTTTGATAGTCGCACATCCAATTTTGATAATCATGACTTAGTGACTGCAACAGGCGCCTGTAGCCAGACTGACATCCTGTTTGATCTGCTTGGTTTCTACAGAAATGTGTTTGTGCTTACATACAGTTTTTGCAAACAGCCATGCTCCTATAACGAATGCATTTGTAATTTTGATGATAAGAAATATTTGGTATGAATGTATTTACGCTTTGAAAAGGCAGCTACATTTTGTAAACACATTCACTGTTTGGCAAAATGCAACATAGTTCTGTGTCTGAGAACACTGGGACAGTGGAAGACGGAGGTCTGAGTATTCCAGCTCTGCCAAACAGCATTGTAATATTTACTATTGAGATGCTTTTATTATTCATACTCCCCTTTGCATCCCCCAGGGGTTAAGGAAATGTAAATAAGATCATGGTTTCACAAAAATATAGACTGAGATTTTTTGCCCCTGAAAAGTTCAGGGGTTTTAGACTCATATTCTCATATTTTTCATTAACTTTTGCTAATACAGTCGTTACTGTGGCTCCAGGCTGTTAGTTCAACGTTCAGTGTAGTTTCAGCTAAAATAACACATCATCTATCAGTCAGTGCTTGTGCCTGAAATGGCACACTATTGCCTAGATAGCGCACTACCTTTCACCTGGGCCAAACAGGACTCTGGTGAAATGTAGGGCACTCAACAGGGCATTGGGTGCCGTTTTAAGACGCTGAAAGTCAGTCATACTGCTGAAGAAAACGTCTGCTATCCAAATAGCCCCTTGCACCGTGTAGTGCACTACTGCAGTGCCGTGTCTGTGCCGGCCCTGGTAAACAGTAGGGCACTATTAGGAGAATAGAGTGCCATTTAGGATGCATATAACTTCATGTGCAGAATAAAGGTCAGAGTGGCTGTTTAAATTGAAGGCTTATGATTCAGATAGAATTCTTATTCTCACACGGATCTGTATATATCAAAAAATTACAGTTTATATGTACAGTCTACATAACAGAAGTGTACATACACAAACACACATACATGTGTATTTATATATATATATATATATATATACAGTAGCTATAAAAAGTCTACACACCCCTGTTAAAATTCCAAGTTTTTGTGATGTAAAAGAATGAGACAAAGATAAATCATGTCAGAACTTTTTCCACTTTTAATGTGACCTATAATGTGAACAATTCAATTGAAAAACAAACTGAAATCTTAAAGTGGGAAAAATGAAAAATAAAACCTTACAATAACCTGGTTGCATAAGTGTGCACACCCTCTTAAACCTGGGGATGTGGCTGTGTTCAAAATTAAACAATTACATTCAAACTCATGTTAAATAGAAGTCATTACACACCTGCCGTCATTACACACCTGCCAAATGACTCTGATTAATCACAAATAAAGTTCAGCTGTTCTAGTAGGATTTTCCTGACAATTTCTTAGTTGCATCTCAGAGCAAAAGCCATGGTCCGCAGAGAGTTTCCAAAGCATCAGAGGGATCTCATTGTTGAAAGATATCAGTCAGGAGAAGGGTACAAAAGAATTGGAACACAGTGAAGACAGTCATCATCAAGTGGAGAAAATATGGCACAACAGAGACATTACCAAGAACTGGACGTCCCTCCAAAATTGATGAAAAGACGAGAAGAAAACTGGTCAGGGAGGCTTCCAAGAGGCCTACAGCAACAATAAAGGAACTGCAAGAATTTCTGGCAATAACTGGCTGTGAGCTACATGTGAGAACAATCTCCCGTATTCTTCATATGAATGGGCTATGGGGTAGGGTGGCAAGACGGAAGCCTTTTCTTATAAAGAAAAACATCCAAGCCCGGCTGAAGTTTGCAAAAACAAACATCAAGTCCCCCAAAAGCACATGGGAAAATGTGTTATGGTCTGATGAAACCAAGGTTGAACTTTTTGGCCATAATTCCAAAATGTATGTTTGGCGCAAAAACAACACTGCACATCACCCAAAGAACACCATACCCACAGTGAAGCATGGTGGTGGCAGCATCATGCTTTGGGGCTGTTTTTCTTCAGCTGGAAGAAAAACCCTTATGAACCATTATGAACAGTTCCAAATACCAGGCAATTTTGGCACAAAACCTTCAGGCGTCCGTTAGAAAGCTGAAGATGAAGAGGAAGTTCACCTTTCAGCACGATAACAACCCAAAGCACACATCCAAAACCACAAAAGCATGGCTTCACCAGAAGAAGATTAACGTTTTGGAATGGCCCAGCCAGAGCCCAGACCTGAATCCAATTGAACATCTGTGGGGGGATCTGAAGAGAGCTGTGCACTGGAGATGTCCTCGCAATCTGACAGATTTGGAGCGCTTTTGCAAAGAAGAGTGGGCAAATATTGCCACATCAAGATGTGCCATGCTAATAGAATCCTACCCAAAAAGTCTGAGTGCTGTAATAAAATCCAAAGGTGCTTCAACAAAGTATTAGTTTAAGGGTGTGCACAGTTATGCAACCAGGTTATTCTGAGTTTTTTATTTTTTATTTTTCCCCCTCAAAGATTTCAGTTTGTTTTTCAATTGAATTGTTCACGTTATAGGTCACATTGAAGGTGGAAAAAGTTCTGACATGATTTATCGTTGTCTCATTCTTTTACATCACAAGAACCTGGCATGTGTAGACTTTTTATATCCAGTGTATATATACAGGTGCTGGTCATATAATTAGAATATCATCAAAAAGTTGATTTATTTCAGTAATTCCATTCAAAAAGTGAAACTTGGATATTACATTCATTCATTAGACACAGACTGATATATTTCAAATGTTTATTTCATTTAATTGTGATGATTAAAACTGACAACTAATGAAAATCCCAAATTCAGTATCTCCGAAAATTAGAATATTACTTAAGACCAATACAAAAAAAGGATTTTTAGAAATGTTGGCCAACTGAAAAGTATGAACATGAAAACTATGAGCATCTACAGCACTCAATACTTAGTTGGGGCTCCTTTTGCCTGAATTACTGCAGCAATGCGGCGTGGCATGGAGTCGATCAGTCTGTGGCACTGCTCAGGTGTTATGAGCGCCCAGGTTGCTCTGATAGTGGCCTTCAGCTCTTCTGCATTGTTGGGTCTGGCGTATCGCATCTTCCTCTTCACAATACCCCATGGATTTTCTA
>JACXGI010019191.1:0-12380 GCA_016801175.1 Esox masquinongy
AGGTTCTTGTGATGTAAAAGAATGAGACAAAGATAAATCATGTCAGAACTTTTTCCACCTTTAATGTGACCTATAACGTGAACAATTCAATTGAAAAACAAACTGAAATCTTTGAGGGGGAAAAATAAAAAATAAAAAACTCACAATAACCTGGTTGCATAAGTGTGCACACCCTTAAACTAATACTTTGTTGAAGCACATTTTGATTTTATTACAGCACTCAGTCTTTTTGGGTAGGAGTCTATTAGCATGGCACATCTTGACGTGGCTATATTTGCCCATTCTTCTTTGCAAAAGCGCTCCAAATCTGTCAGATTGCGAGGACATCTCCTGTGCACAGCCCTCTTCAGATCACCCCACAGATGTTCAATTAAATACAGGTCTGGGCTCTGGCTGGGCCATTGCAAAACCTTAATCTTCTTCTGGTGAAGCCATGCTTTTGTGGATTTGATGTGTGCTTTGTGTTGTTGTCATGCTGAAAGGGGAACTTCCTCTTCATCTTCATCTTTCTAACATACGCCTGAAGGTTTTGTGCCAAAATTCCCTGGTATTTGGAACTGTTCATAATTCCCTCCACCCTGACTAAGGCCCTGGTTCCAGCTGAAGAAAAACAGCCCCAAAGCATGATGCTGCTACCACCATGCTTCACTGTGGGTATGTTGTTCTTTGGGTGATGTGCAGTGTTGTTTTTGTGCCAAACATACCTTTTGGAATTATGGCTAAAAAGTTCAACCTTGGTTTCATCAGACCATAACACATTTTCCCACGTGCTTTTGGGGGACTTGATGTTTGTTTTTGCAAACTTCAGCTGGGCTTGGATGTTTTTCTTTGTAAGAAAAGGCTTCCGTCTTGCCACCCTACCCCATACCCCATTCATATGAAGAATACGGGAGATTGTTGTCACATGTAGCACACACCCAGTACTTGCCAGAAATTCCTGCAGTTCCTTTAATGTTGCTGTAGGCCTCTTGGAAGCCTCCCTGACCAGTTTTCTTCTCATCCTTTCATCAATTTTGGAGGGACGGCCAGTTCTTGGTAATGTCTCTGTTGTGCCATATTTTCTCCACTTGATGATGACTGTCTTCACTGTGTTCCATGGTACATCTAATGCTTTGGAAATTATTTTGTACCCTTCTCCTGACTGATATCTTTCAACAATGAGATCCCTCTGATGCTTTGGAAGCTCTCTGTGGACCGTGGATTTTGCTCTGAGATGCAACTAAGAAAATGACAGGAAAATTCTACTAGAACAGCTGAACTTTATTTGTGATTAATCAGAGTCACTTTAAATGATGGCAGATGTGTAATGACTTCTATTTAACATGGGTTTGAATGTGATTGGTTAATTCTGAACACAGCCACATCCCCAGTTATAAGAGGGTGTGCACACTTATGCAACCAGGTAATTGTAAGGTTTTTATTTTTCATTTTTCTCTCTCGAAGATTTCAGTTTGTTTTTCAATTGAATTGTTCACATTATAGGTCACATTAAAATTGGAAAAAGTTCTGACATGATTTATCTTTGTCTCATTCTTTTACATCACAAAAACCTGGCATTTTAACAGGGGTGTGTAGACTTTTTATATCCACTGCAGTTAATGCTTTACCATTCAAGTGTTGCTCTAGTTTTAAAATGAGTAAGTTCATACTTACCTTTTTCCTCAATGTCATATTAATTGTGATTGACACACAACTATATTGTAATACCTGAATCACTTGTGCTCTGTGAATCGCATTGCCTTTGTCACTTCTTTCTCCCTTTTCCCTTCCTTTATTATTTACTTGAATTATTGCAAATAAAGGTCTTATCTTCAGATTGGGAAAGCGCCTGTAATGGCAATTTAATTAGAACACGTACCATGGTGCAATTAAATGTCCTACCTTTGAGGGTGGGACTGCAACATACACAACCTCCGTAGAATCACCCATATCATAAAAATTAATTGTCCTAATTGCAACATCATGATAAACCAAAGAGCTCTGTGTCCCTGATTGCACATTGAAGGCTGTTTTTATTTTTGTAATGCAGGTGTTCAGCCATTTGCTGAGGTAAGCATTACCTTGAGACTTTATAGCTGATAACATGAAGTGGAACAAACAAGCCTAGGAGGTAATTTAAGATCTCATCAGAGCCCTCAGTTCTGATGGCAGAAAGTGTGTGGCGTCAGCACTTGGTAAATAGATCAAATAAATGTTAGCCAGATTGTACACACTACAGTACAATCACAACATCCTGCATGACTGACAGAGGGTAACCATGGTCACTGTAAAACTGTCAAAGTTAAAGGGTCCATATAGTAACTTGACGTTGAGTAGATAAAACATACAATTTGATAGGGTTCTAAATTGCATGTTCTTAGAAAACTGTTTATTCCTGCTATGAAATGTGACTGAGTGAAATGTGTATTAATGTCCTGCGTTAATTGAAAAAGGTCCTCGAAATGTGATGGATTTTGCGTAATAAGCCTGTTTTTCCTACTTAGCCAGTTTTGGACAAACATATGGAAACCATCTCTATGTCTCTGTATGCAGTTTGAAGGATGTTGAATGTAACATATTGTAAGCGTGGCTGCAAGTCTGCAGAAACTAGTTGCCAGCTCCACTCAATTGCATGGAAATAGACATTTTAAATACCCCAAAGCTGGTTGGTTGGTCACTTGTAGTCATTCAAAGCTAATGAGAGTAATTAACATGTTAAACATTTTTAAGCTGATTAATAATAATAACTGTAAGAAACAAAACTATCTACTTCCTAATTTTGTTCAGTTGTCGGATCTCGATGTTATCTCAGTGCCATAAAAACTGCTGTGAGCACATGGACAGGGTAACTGATATGGATATGTTGTCGCAATCTCTAACAAAAGCTTCAAACTATACACAGTAGAAACAAGGCTAAATTCCCCAATTCCAGAGTATTCACTTTATTATAAGACCCAAAACAAGGGTTTGTTAAAAAATCTGGCATCATTGCCGGTTTAATTATGAAGAACAAACCAGGGACTATGTTTTCATTTGTAAATTCCAAACAGGTTAACACTTGACATTAGATTGCCCTAATTACTAACGGTTGAAAGAAAATACTAGTTACAAAGGTATTACTATGTAACTAAATTTTATTATATAAGCAACATAATCAGTTATTACAGTTGCACATTTCTAATTACTGTAATTGTATATTCACTTCCTCTTTGTTATTCCTCATGTGTAACTACAGATGCTATTATCAATTATATTTGTCACTAATTCAAGTTTTGTAAATACATATTTAAAAGTCACCTATTTATTACCATGTTAAAAACTCCTATAAATTATGACTTTGTAATGACATGACATTGTGACATGGCCTCTGTATTATAAAAAATACTTTTATAATAAAGTAACACCAGTGTTGATAAGTAAGTTAGAGGACCTGTTAACAACACATACACACCTGTAATTTCTGTTTACTTAAAATGGGTGTTGAAGGCGGTGCAAGCACAGAAATTGGGTAGAACTATCAATAACTAATAATCTATCTGAATAAATCTGCCTCCATTATTTGTATTAATGAATTCCATAGCATGTCTGATTCATTCTAGCACAAGAGAGCCACTCTTGACGCCACGATTCGGCCATTGTATTGACATGTAGTACGATTCTACATGCAGTTATGAATAATGAAATGAACTTCAGATCCTGTCAATGCTTATTCAGAATTTAATTATTGAGTAGCAATCCAGATGCAGTGATGTCAAATTTGATACCAAACATAATGAGCTCATGCATAGTGCATACCATAGACTACTAGGGAACATTGAAATAGGTTACACCTAAAATATATCACTGATATTACGAAGAATACATTCTCTAAATTTCAAATTGATTAAATGTATTACCATTAAGAAATAGTTACAGTTCATCACATTAAGTTAAACGCAAGTATTCATCAATAAAAACATATAGTCTGCGCTATTAAAAAACGCACAGTAATGGCAGGCACACAAATGTTCAGCCTGGAGTTCCAATTTCAGAAAATCTTCACACTTGTCTAATGTTAAAGAACTTTTCCAACACTTCATGATTTGCTATTTAAGGAATCCGGACTCCCCCTAGAACAACAAATGTAAATATTTTCACCTTTGTACAACACAATGAAACAGAGAACTCCACACCTTCAAGTGAAAACAATGAGTTCCAAAAGTAAAAATTTGGTCTCTTTTTCTTTAAGTACTCTTGACATTTACCTGTAGAAAACCACACGTGCCATGTACAATACTTTGAAATATATTTAAGAAGTCCTCCCTATATGGTTCACATACAATTTCCAAACACGACAGTTGAATCTACACCAGAACAATCATTTTACAACATTTTCAGTTGATTCAACTCCACACCCATTTCACTTCCTGACAGTCTGTGCGGGTGGGGCCATTTTGACCCCTCACTCACCTTGTATGTCCGCTCCGCTGAGTAGGCAAATGGTCCAATTTTGTTGGGGATGTAATACACATTATCGCACCGGTTTGATGAGCCAGGCGCATACTCACACCTTTCTCCAAAGGCATCACTTTATTACACTACAGGGAAAATCCATGTTTACTTGACGGCACACAATAAAAATTGCCACAATAAATCAAATATAAAGTGTTTCCTGAATAGATTACTTACATCATGCCTTCCCTAAAATCCCCACCAAGAGTGATTCATATACAGGTCTGAATTCTTTTAGGAGTGTTTTTACACTGGGCTGTACTTTCCAAAAGTTACTGAAGAATACTCAGGACGCCAGACCTTTATAAAATAAATGAAAAACCTTCTTGCCAACCTTCCTAGGTGATGTATACTGGTATTGCAGTGCTACGAAAAATGACTGCGTCTAGTGAAACACTTGCTCTTAGATAATAGATGCAGAAATGACAAAGGTGCCCTGAAATGTGCCTGACAGCACTGCTGCTTCACAGGCTAATGATTTAAAAATGTACATTTTGTAACTGAACATAACAGTTACCTATAAATAATATAAGTCACTATAGATGATAATGTCTGCTAAATGCCTAAAATGTAAATATAAAAGATTATCTGTTAATTAAATCAAATTCACCACCTTTGCATAGCAAGCAACATACTGTATTAGTCCATTTTAGGGCTAATGTTAGGGTTATTTTTTTCTGAAGAGTTTCCTTAACCTGGACTGAGTTTCTTAAACATCAGCATGTGAGTAGCAGTGCCTCCCAGGCACATGTCAGGGCACCGTTTTTATGCTGGCATAATAGATCATAAAGCAAGATACCAACACAGCAAATTATGAAATTACAAGTTCTCTTTCTTTTCTTTACCTTAAAACACATCTCAAGTGTGTTGCTTATATTACCAGGATGGGGGAACTTAGGTCCAGTGTGGATTTCTGAAATGATAATGGTGACGGACACTTTACATAGAGAAAAACATAAATTTCCAGTGCACATTTGGATTAAATTGTTTAAAGATGTGTTCAAGACTTTTTGAAATAACAAACTATGTATATTTTGACTTTTGTGCATAATCTGTAGGTAGATACATTATCACACATTACTTACAGTTGCGATGAAGATTGAAAGTGAGTGGTTTTGATGACATAGGACATATTTTGGCACATACTGTATGTGATATAGCACCCATTTTCTGGTAAATGTTTTGGATAGACAGCATTACTTTTACAACCCATTTTAAACCAGAAAAGGAACCAGGCAAGCCCAGTTCAGCCAGCCCGTGATTAGAAGTGATGAACGTTGTTGCCCTCACTGGATTTGAACCCACAGAAGAGGCTATGTCTTTAACCACTATGCCACACGTTTGCCACGTGTCGGTAAAGCATCTCGACGTTAGATCATTTTGTCACGCATTAACATCACGCCAAGTTTGAATATTTCGCTAGACACCATTAAGCATTGTATTAAACTGACTAACATTTCTTATTAAGTTTACCTTCACCACAAATATTATCTATGAACTGTATGGCTTTTGCCACTTTTGCCACTTCACAACACATTTCAGCTAGTGAGTAAAAGGCTTACTAGTGTCTACTAACTTACTAATTGGAAAAGTCATAAGAATTGAGCATTTGCTAGCGAGACTGAAGATGAACTTCATACTGCCAAAGCTATTTCATTTCATGACACAACAAACGTTAGTTTTTCTTTCATTCGTGAATGACATTGATACAATAACTACTAATAAAGGTGACGATAACTGACTTTTTCGTAAAGTGAAAAGATGAGAGAATCGTGGAAACCCTTACTCTTTTACTGCCCAAGGGGTATTGATGTAGCCTATATTACCCCGAAAGCAAGCACGGATGCATACTTCGAAAATCCACCAGAAACAGTCACAATATAACCATAAACAGTTTTATTTTAGGCTAACTATATCATAGCTACTGAAGGTTGCAGCCAGCCAAGTTTTTGTCTGTCCAGAACAAATCCTAATTTGTTTTGACTGTGACAAGCCTCGAACGCGGGGACCTCTTGCTCGGTAGTCCACATCTTTAACCACTACGCTATTTAACAAGGGGTAGTCAGTCAGGCAGTCACTCACTCACTCACTCAGTAAGAGACACTCACTCGCTCTTCATGACTGGCTCCGCTTGCGCGGTCCAGCAAAAAAATCACAGAATGCATGTAAATGTTAACTGAAAAGTAATATTAATGATTTGGTGAAATAAGTCATCTTCTCTCTCTTGTCAATCTTATGTCTTGTGGTTTTAAAAGCTCCTTACTCTGTGACTCACATAACACCTTCTCCCTCCCCTGACAAACTCACCCACAATAATTGACTGAGTGGCCAAACTGTTGTGAGCAGTTCTGGACTTGAACTAAAATAGATGTCGCTACTCGTTTTGGGTGTCTGTAGTACTAGCACAGTTTATAGTGCAGGAACTTCACAATACATTTCAGCTAATATTCTATAAGAGATGCAAGAACTTCCCAATACATTTCAGGTAATATTCTATAAGAGGTGCAGGAACTTCCCAATACATTTCAGCTAATATTCTATAAGAGGTGCATGAACTGAAACAGATGCTAGTACTCAGTTACAGTGAGCTTCTGCCCGAGTCAAGCACATTTTTTATTTACATAGACATTTCAAAAAGATTGTTGTATTTGGCCAATGGTTTATAAACTGAGAACCACACAGAATCTAACAAAATTGGAAGAACAGTGTTTGTCCTATAACATTGCTTGTTTTCACTGAACAATGTTTTTGCAATAAGTGTTTCTTTATAATTGAAGAGGAATATTTTTGAAGGAGAAGGAAACTCATTATCACAAATAATGTATGCAGAGCTCTAATTGAACTTGAGAACAGACACTTTTTTACATGTGTAAAAATGTTTTTACATTGTTTTGCATGTAAATTTGGTCACAGATTATTCATACATACATTGGAAAACAAACAGAGTTGATATTATTAACAGGTTTTGGCATCAATATACAGTTGCTTCAGAAAGTATTCAGACCCTTTCCAATTCCTCTGCATTTTGTTGTTTTATAGACTGAATATATAATTTATTAAATATATCTATTTTGCCATCAATCTACACACTGATGAAAATATGGGTCTATAAAATTTGAATGTCCTCTGATATAAGACCGTTTACGGCTTTGATCATTTATGAAACAACATAAGTTACGTTAGTTAAAGATGGGTAAAGCTAAGTTCTCGCACTTGAACCGAAATTAGTAAACTGTGTAGAATTGCAACAACAAGGAAATGACAGATGGATTTTGTTTTCCCCGATCTGCCATTTCCCATTTAAGAGATGACTATGTGTTTTAGTGATGCCGATGGAAGAGAGGGACTGTGCAGCTTTTACATTTAACAACAGAATATAGAGCACCTTATTTTCGCCAATAGAAATTAGACATTTTTATGCATTAACAGGACAAAACAGTGAAACCGGTTCCTTCCGTTTTTGACTGCAGGGCAGTGGCAGACAGACAAGGGGTCAGTACAAGGGATCAGTGTGACCGACCACAGTTGCATTGTCTTCTTATAAGCTATTAATTTAACAGTTTCTAGCATTCAATGTCAATGTGAACATAGATAACTATATGTTTGAATTGTTTTTTAATTATAAAAATGGAAGTGGACAACAGGAAGTGACTTTTTACTGACCTCTAACCTCTGTCTCTCATTCTGCCTGCAGCTAAAATGAGAGAAATTCATTATTGGAAGTTCAGATCTTAGTGGAAGATCTTTCCACTTTTCATTCGACTTATAGCACGCAGGAACAGTTAACTGAAAACTTGAGTCATGTTTCTTCAAGCCTCTTGTTGACATTTGTTCCAATATAGGGGGCTTATTGCAGTAATCTGCTACTGATACTTGTAAAAGTTTGTGTTGAAAATATACATTTGTGATTGCTATGCATACAAGTATTTCTTTGCACATTTCAAAAGAGATCTAGTTGTGGCCTTAACGAGATTAAATTGTGAACAGCTTTTTCCTGTACATTATCATACTTGAGTTTGTTGAGCAGATGCTGTGTCTGTTTTGGTTATACAATGCTATGAGATCATTTATAATTAATGTTCCTCTTGCACCATGCATCTAATTATCAGTTCTAAAGATTTATTTTCTCTGATGCTGCCAAAAGCTTGAAATATTTTCTTTTGTGAAAATGAAGTGGCTGTTCAGAAAACTGAGCCTAAGGATCGCGTAAAAATCCTTCCAATGATCCTGCTGCTGTAGGACTATTTGCTGTGAGCTTTCTAGCAAAGAATTATGAATGAAAATATCATTATTCTTAAGTCAGTGAAAAGTGTTGTCACAATGAACCAGTAGTTTATGCCCATCACTATAAAGTACTGTAATATTTGTCTGAATGTGTCCAATTGTCTAAAGGTAGCAAAAAAAATGCTAAACATATAATGTATGTCTTAACTTACTGAGATAGCTACCGTTGTTAACATAAATGGAGTGATATTAATAACTTAACATTACTGTATATAGAACATCAGATAAATGTTTTATAACAAATCTGTAATGATTTTTGACAGATTCCTAAAACAGGTATGCAGCTAGCTAACTTTAACTACCATACATCGGGGCAAGAAATGTTCATTCTGAAACCGAAGATTAATTTAGGATATATGTTCCTAAATATTCCCAAAAATAAAAATGAGACTGTGATCTTGTTTCATGTAATCATGTAATCAAGGTAATCAATTTGCATTATTATTTTTATGTTCCAGTCACTTGATTATCCACTTTGATAATATTTTGCCTATGGCTGAATCTATCCCTGCTTCAGTGAATATAAAGGAAATTCTGGCCATACCAGGCTGTGTTAGTAGCTTAACATAACAGATAATGCTATGCGTCAAAATGGGAAATTACTTTTGGAAGCATGAATCTTTAATATTCAAGGAATAAATGCCAATACTGTAAATAACATGAAAACACATTTTTAGAAATGTGTGCCAATTAATTAAAAATTAAAACAGAAATATTTCATGTACATGAGTATTCAGACCCTTTATTCAGTCCTTTGTAGATGAGCCTTTGGCAGCGATCACAGCTTTAGTATTACTTTACCAGCTTTACACACCTGGATTTGGGCAGTTTCGCCCTTTCTTCCTTGCAGATCCTTTTAAGATTGGATGAGGTGAAGGAGGTTCAAAGTATTGTCCTAAAGCCACTACAAAGTCTTGGTGATTCCCTTTCACAATGATGGAGCCCACTGTGCTCCTGGGAACTTTCAATTCTTTAGCAAAAAAAAAATGTTTGACCTTGAAAGGTGTGTGCCTTTTTAAAATAATCCAATCAATTGCATTTGCAACAGATGGACACCAATAAACTTCTAGAGACATCTCAAAGATCATCAAAAGACAGAGGATGCATCTGAGCTGAATTGGCAGTGCCATGGAAAAGGATACTTCCAGCACCATGCTTCACCATAGGGAAGGCATTGGCCAGATAAAGAGTGGTGCCTTGTTTTCACCAGTCACATTCATATCTAATAGTTCAATTTTGACAATCAAAGATTTTTTCTCAAGCTCTCAGTGGTCAGCATGTCATTTGCTTTTTACTCAGGAGTGGTTTCCATCTAGCCACTCTACCATTAAAGCCTGATTGGTGGAGTGCTGCAGACACGGTTGTCCTTCTGGCAGGTTCCCCCCTCTGTACAGAAACACTGAATATCTGTTAGAGTGGCCATTGTGTTCTTGGTCACCACCCTCACCAAGGCCTTCTTGCCACGGTACTTAGTCTTGGTGGTTCCAAACTTCTTCCATTTCACAATAATGGAGCCCAGTGTTCGATGCGTTTGCAATTTTTTTTCTTTGACCTTTGAAGGTTGTGTGCCTTTTCTAAATCATGTGAAATCTATTGATTTGCAACATGCGGATTCCTATCTATATATAGAGACATCTCAAGGGTGATTAAAAGACACAGAATGCATCTGAACTCACAATTTGTCTTGGCAAAGGGTCTGAATACTTATATACATGAGATATTTCAGTTTTTTATTTTCAATACATTGGCACACATTTCTAAAAACATGTTTTCTCTTTGTCCTTATGAAGTATTGTGTGTAGATTGATTGCCCCCCCCCCAAAAAAAAATATTGATGAAATTATAAATAAAGCCTTTGTGGAGAAAGTGAATGGCTCTGAATACGCTCCAAAGGGACCATCTTAGTGTTATCCAAAAACAGTCACACTAAAAATCATTTAACCTTCTACACAAGTACACATCAAGTTGAGTATATTTTCAGAGTTTATATTCCAAGGGCATGTTATATTTTACTGTGGTCATTTTTTTTATTCATGAAAACAACACCACCACAGTGACAACAAACTTGAATATGACACAAAAGGGACAGGACAACAAAGGGGCAATAGAAACAGTTGTTTTTATCAGTAGGTGAACTTGCACATTCACTCTGAGCCTCTGGGAAGGGCAAAAGCCTGTGCACTAAGGGATTTTCCAAGGGTGGAAAGACCAAGCCCCACCCGACACATGGGCAGGCATGGAAGTGTGCAAATCCTCCCTATCTTTATTGTAACGTATTAATTTATTATAGACACTATTCTGCCTATTTGAAGTTATCAAAAGGCTTTATTCCATTTCAAGGTTGAATAGTAGCTGTTAGACTGCTTGACTCTCCTACACTGAGCGTGCAGAGTAATCCGGATGACCTGTGGTCCCAAACACAAATGTGTCTCTTGCCAGTTATTCTAGCCAGTCAAGCAATTTAATCCCTAAATTGTGTTTTGATGGGACTATAATAACAGAAGAATGCTCGAATCCTGAAAGGCCTGTTGTGATGTGTTTTGAAAGTTGTTCGTAGCATTTTGAAAGAGAAGCAACAAACCTTGCCTCCACAAAGGATAACACATGACTAACACTTACGTTTACCTATTTGCCCGGCGTTATTTTCTCTTTTACCGAGGCAACATCACACAGTCAATTCCTGTTATATTAATACTCTTCTGACAGCTGGTAAACCGCAACACCGCATTGTTACAAATCAACAGCTGTGTACAAATCGTGTCAATGCTATCAAGACCTAAAGCAGAAGAAATCAAAACTTTGATCCACTCTCAGAATCTCTAATCTTGTGTGGCTGGTATTTGATTTCCTTTGTAACTGGTCCACATTTGTCATCCTATAACATTTATCATTCCTGAGCATTTATCAGTTCAGAGCATTTGTCATTCTGGGACATTGCTTGTCCTGTCCCTGGTCCCTTTGGCAATTTGTATTTGTCTGTTTGACTCACAACAGCCCTACTGTATGCGGGTACCTCTTTAAAATCTAGGCGTAACTGCTGCCTCTGCGGATATATTCACAAACAACCCTGCAGTACGGAAGTATATGGTGGGCGAGATAGTGTCTTACTTCATCGTACGAATATCACAGAGAAATAGTTTTCCATGGAGAAAAATCTGTGGGGGTGTTTGTGAAGCAAAATTATTGTTAGGGGAGAGAAACATATTATTTTACCTTTAGAGACATGTCTTTACAGAATCCCAGATACACAATTTGAACTAAGCCAAATTCAATCTGGAAATAAAATGACTAATTACAACAGAGCGCTCCAATTCCCATTTCTCATTATTTATGTTGACTGTGCGTCCCTGGGTAAAGATTAAAGAAGTGAGTGAATTTTACAGCATTTTCCTCAAATAAAATAAAAATGGGACCATACAATATGTTGATGGAGTTGCCAGAAGACCCTGAACGGTACAGCGGTGGGATTTTGTTGTGTGATAGGGCAGGTTAAGGTAGAGGCTTTACATGCACTTGAGATTTAGGTCAATATTTTTCTTTGATTCATTTAGAATATTGTGTATAAAAAAAATCCCCAAAATGCGTACAACTTTTCAGCCTTATTTTGCAGTTTAAAGGGCTGTTGA